>SNQJ01S0043635.1:4013-54280 GCA_010110895.2 Picea sitchensis
CCATAATCATGTAGACATGTTAATAAAGGAAGTAACCAGAGAGAAACTGAGTTCCTGCTCAGTTTCAGTTGGTCTTCAAGAATGAATATTAAGATGAGAAATTTTCCAGGTCCAATAAGGTTCAGAGTCCAACATATACAACAGTGGTGGAGTTGTTGAGATCAGTCTCCAAGTGGGAGTTTGTTGGTTGTGGAGCCTGATTATGTTCATGATTCATAGGTCCTTGCTTTCAACCATGTTTATACCCAAAAAGTATGTACACTCTTCCACGCAGGGGAGTGCAGAGGGGGGGTACCCCCTCTGTGGGGTCCGGGGGGACTATCCCCCTGGATGGGGGGTTCAGGGGAAAGAGGGGCCCCGGTAAGGGTTCAGGGGTAGCGTCCCCCGATGGGCGTTTGGGGATGAATCTCCCAAAGGAAAAATTTCCTTGTAAATGTAGATTGTAATTTCATTGTAAATCTGGACTGTTCATTATAAGATCGTATATCTAACAATATAAATCATGTTACATTTTTTTTGCCTAGAAGGAAACCCTCTGTTATGAGGGAAATGCATTGCAGTTATGCATTATGGCGAGTATTGTATTCTGAGAGAGGAGACTGTGAGAGAAAGAAGAGGAAGTTACATCGGGTTTTGTTGTAGCTTGTATCCCTTCATTTGTTGGATAATAATAAAGGAAGGACCTGGAAATTTCTCTGGTGGACGTAGCCCACACTGGGTGAATCATATAAATCTATGTCTCTCTTTTATTGTGTATCTTTTGTGTTTTGTTTCCGCATTTGTTTTATTTAATTGCTCCACGGTCCTATTTTTCTAACAGTGCAGAACCTCTCGGTCTAGGATCATTCAATTTCCTGAGCCGAATTGGCTCTTTGGGAACCTGCTGGAATCCAATGTACTTTATCGCAGGTCCCTCTTTCTCCAAAGTGTGGGTTCTACCAAAACCCCACGGCTATCTCTTTGGCCCTTTGAATAAAGTTTACGATGACACTAGTTCCCTATGCTAGGCCCTTTCTACCATATGACCTTGGGTTGTAACCCGGGCCTAAACCACAACAATTCTTCGGGCTTTGGGCTTCGGCCCTTTCCATGACAACCAAATCCTATTTTCCCAAACTCTGAATCAGAAAATTCAAATGGCACGAGGATCAATGGTCCCTATTCCTCATGTTATCACCATAATGATTTTCATATCAGGATCGAAATTTCATAAATTTAGCGAAGAGTTATGTCACTATGGAGGCATGATAGTTTGGAGGACCGGACTATATCCAGTGGCATATGGAAAAATATAGTGGATGTGTGAAAGGTGGGACTCAGTGGAACGTTGATTTTGAAGTGGCCCAAATCAACGGCCAACAACCATATCGAGTGATGAAATAGCGCGAGACTTAATTATTCGAAGGTAGGCCAAGAAAAACTATTGTGGTTTCATTTGTGGACATGTGGTGCTCTCAGAGGGACATCAAGGGGAAAATCAATCTGCCTAAAACCGTTTCCCCCAAATCCCCGATATGAAATTTGATGGGACCCGACAGACCGTTGATCTTGAAGACAACCCATATCAATGGCTAAGGCACATATCAAGCACTAAAGCAGCATGGAGGATAAATTTTTGAAGGCGGGTTGAGAAAAACTGTCATGGTTTCATTTGTGGATGCATGGCTCTCTCATAGGGACATCGGGGTGAAAATAGGTCTACCTAAAACTGCTTTCTCCAATCCCCAATATCAAAGCACATATAAAAGGAGAGCCTCGGTTTCATTATTCTATCATTTTTCAAAGCACTCGAACATTTGAAAAGTGGCACAAACCCTCCATTTAAATTAAAATCTCAACAGTGAACCCGTTTCACACATCCTTCATCGCTTAAAAATTATTTTTCACCATGGCCACTAATCTTGTCATTTTATCTATGAATGAATGAGACATCGCCTCTAGAGAAGAAGCCCTAATTGACAGGGACTCCAACATTTTTGATATAGAGATAACAGTATCGCCTATTTCTATGTCCAGATCAAATTTGTTAGACAATATTGGGAAGCGGGTCCCTTTTCTCAAAATGGCTCAAGCCTCCATTATACCTTATGTCATAGAAGTAGTCTTTCCTTTTCTTGAGTTCATAAGCTGGTGTGCGGAGCAATATTCGTAGGAAGAAAAAGTTATTTTAAATAAATTAGGGTCAGAGGTTTTATGTGAAATAGATAGCCCGTCACTTTGACACACCCTTAATATATCAGAGTCTCCCTTCGTAGTGTTAGAGCCCTTTGACGAAGAAAATATGATCTCAGTTTACAGAGAATTCCCTTCAGAAGTAAAAGCCCTATTTTTGCAAACCATTTTCAAACGTGAACACCAGTCAGAAAGTTTGTCATTTCCTATCAATGTGAGCATTATGACCATTGAGGTCCAGTGGGCTTGCTCCCTTCTTAGCCAAATTTTAGGGTTGGATAATGACAAGTTCGTGGTAGAAGTCATGTTAGGTTTCCTATTAACCTGTTTTTATGTCAGAGTCTCTTCAGTCGATTTGTATTAGCTTTGACAGATTTATTGTTGATAATATGCATTGACAATTAGTCAATTTCAGTTCATTAAGACACTTTTGATACTACATGCATATGTTGAGGATGTTCCTGGAATCGAACAAGACCAAATTCCCTGAAACTGCTTTTATCTCTACTGAATGTAAAAGGATCACCTTTCTTGTTTTTATCAATAAGATCATGTCCACGGTGTACATTCTTATCTTCAGCTCAGACTTGCCAAGGGTTCTAGAAGAGATGAAAAGTTTTTTACAACCAAATACAGAGAGAAGAGTAGGATATTGGATGTTTTTCACACAATCTACTGTGATATGGGTGTATGGCTATCAAGAAGGACCTTATCTTTTACTAGTCTTTTTGACTCCCATAATTTTTTCTCTAGAGTTCATCAGACAAAGGATCATTTTAGAAACATAGAACTTTCTGAAAGCACACAAGGCATCTAATTTAAAATTTCCTTTCATGGTAGGACCCTTCATGGTAAAAAGAAAATCTTGTTTACCCCATGGTGTGGGCCCTTCGGATTTACACAATTACATGGAAGGAAATATGACCCTCACCAGATCATATCAATAAGAAGGTTGATGAGCAAATTGGGCATCTATGAGCACAAACATGTTGAAGGATCTGATAAACTGGCTAATCTAGAAACATGCACAGATATGGAGGTCATTTTGTAGCATGATCCTATAAAACCAATAGAGTATGCTCCTCAACAGATCCAGAAACAAAAATCTTCTCCAATATTGATTGTTAAAGCCCCAAAGATGAGTGTTTATAATAGGAGGAGACGCTCAAAGGATCTGGGTGCCATTAGTCAGCAAGATATTCCCAAGAAAATGAAAATTACATCATCCTCTCAAGTGGTTGACCTGGAAGAATAAGAACCTAAAGAGAAAATGAGCATGGAGATGGTGGAAGGTGCAACCAAGAATGAAGAAGTTGGTACAATAGGCATGCCACAATGTGAAAGAAACACAAGGGTTTTCAGCAACAAGAAACATATATTCAGCAAGACACCTGGGGTAGTCTATCAAGATAAGGAGGACTTAATGAACCAGCATGTTGTGAAAGGAAGTATGGAAAATAGTGAAATAAGAGACTTGTTGCCTGAAGTAGAGAAGATATCCCATCATAAGACTTCACTACTCTCAGTCAGAGATGTGGAAAGAAAGGCATTCAATATAGCAATAGCATATGATGACAAGGTGTCTGAAATCAAAATGTGCTATGAGAATATCAGAGCCCTAGAAAAAGTAAAGTTTCATAGGAATGACAATGACATGTTGTATTAAGACTACCTATGTTTGAGTCTAAAATTTTCAAGATTGAAAACACATGAACTCAAACTAGATGGATAATTGAAACAGGAAAAAGCCTACAGCAAAGCCTGATAGACACAGGTCAAAAGATCAGAATCTGAAGGCGCTCAAGAGTAAAGGCTTCTTTAGATGATAAGGACAAGATAATCCAAGGTATGAATAATAAGTTAAATATGTCCCCTACCGAACATCCATAGGAAGGAGGGATAGTTTATCTAGAACAAGAGAAGGAAACATTCAGACAAGAAGCACTCAATTACAAACCTAAAGTCTTGCAGTTGGAAAAAGAGAAAGATAATTGGTCACAAGCATAGGTAGCAACATCAGATATGGATTTCATCATATCTTCCAATACAAAGGTTGGATCAAGCACCGAGGGGTTCGTTCAAGATATGTCCTAGGTAAGCCTAAAAACAGGGGAAATTAAGGGCCTCAAATAAGTGATACAAAAGATGAAACAAGAGATGAAAGAAAAGGACAAGAATATGGCTCAACTCCATGAAGATAGTCAAGATTTGCAAGAGAGAGTGAACAAGCTGAAAACAAGTTTAAAGGGAAAAACACTACTATAGGGAGATAAACATGTGATATGGGATGCTATTGTTGCAGAAGCTGCTAAATTCAAAGTTTATCTGAATTTCATAAATGAAAAATACAATGTGGTTGTCATGGCTCGGAGCAAATGCACTTATGTTAATGAAGTATTAGCCAAGAAACCCTCAGAATGGGCCCAAAATGATATTGATTTGCTAAATTCAGTGCCCACTGTTGATCTTCAGACTATTGGGGTAAAGGAAAAAATTGTGTTGATCATTTGGGCCAAGAGGATCATTGCCAATCACAACCAACTCATATCGGTTTAGAACAAAGATATGCAAATGGAGCACAGTATACATGAGTTTAAAGATACATTTGAACATTTTTTTATCAAGGGCCTCCCATAATTTTGGGATGGAAAAGGTTCATTATACAATCAAGAGGACTACAACTCTCTTCTCAGTCAGTGCAGGATGGACCATTCCAAATTTGAAGCCATGGAGGAGAATTTGAAAGACACAAGTCTGGTAGAATATTTAGCTACAGACTTTGAAATTATGAATGAATTTAAAATAATGAAAGTTAGCTTAACGACTATGTCCTATGCCACATGCATTGACCTAGAGATTTTGATTAAAGAGATGATGGATTATGAAATTCCCTCTGACTCACAATGGAAGGAAATCATGCGGTTGGGTAAGACAAAATGTAGTTTCCCCGGAACCAGTAAATGATCTCCAGGGGTCATCAAATTTGTAGATTCGACAGAAGATCAAAGTGAGATAGAAGTGATAAAGGAAGCTGGACAATTTGAGAAATTTGTTCCTAGTTTTGACACATCTTTTTGAGTGATCATTGTAAATCAGTTGATATACTGAGATCATCAGTTGGAATTACTATAATTAGTTTTAGAAGATGAAACGCTTTAGTTTCAGCCATTGTAATTGAATTGTATAAATATTGGGGCATTTGAATGAATTAATGTTGGTATAAGTTGAAGAGCACCCTTTTGGTTGTTTCGAACTCTATTGTAAATTTCTAAAGTTGAATTGAATATATATGCAGAATATTTTTGAAGTCTCTATGAAAAGATTCTAATGGTGGTGATATGTGCTTCATTTCCCTTCATTGTATGTATTTCCTATGATATTTTATTCTATTTTCATTTTCTTATGTTTAAATTGGGGATTTAAAGGTCCATAATTCATCATTTGATGCTCTTGGCTTAAGCAATTTAAACTGTGTGATTGTCTTCTTAACTAATTCAAAATTCATTTCAGTAATTCTCTGATGTAGTTATTTGTTTTCTTTATCTTCCTACACTCTATTTAATTTCAATAATAACTCTGATTCATCACCTCATTTAGCCTTTATCCTCTGGAGATTTCTACTAGTTTATCATTGTTTTCATTCAATTTAAGAATTTTGACTCCATAGCCCTGAGTGTTCCTCTCCTTTCTTGACAACAACTTTATTAAAACCCCCAAAACAAACCAAATCTAGCCACAAATTTCCAAACAAATATCAAGTGACACGAGAGAGCCCTCTCTGAGTTGAGTAGGCTAGTGCCTCATCTCTAAAGTTGGTTGAAATAGTTACCTCTGTCATTTTTCTATCAACCAGACAAAATTTACAGAGTGCTAACACCTCCTTCAAATCGATGACTGTGATCTATTCGGACTCCAGCCTTCGGGAGACTCTCACTTTTCATCCTTTGATTTCTTCTAGAGTACTTCCTTCCAGACTCCACGATCTAACACCACATACCTCATGGAAACTGACATCCAGGATCTACTCCGCTCTTCAAGGATTCGACGATATTTCTCTCTCCTTGTCGACAAACTCCCAGAGTAACACTCCTCCAAAATGTGCAGATCTCTTCCACGCATCCCTTCAACATTCAACAGACTGTATTTACTTCTCTCTTCACGACTTCATGAATATTTATGTTTTCTCTTGGAAAACCTCCTAGATCTCTAGCTCCCAAATCTCGAGATTGTTCGTCACTAGTATCCTCCTGATTGTTCTTCATGAGTTTATACTTAAGGCTTCAAAGTATAATGTCAAGGCATCCGGAAATAAAAATGTTTTTAGTGTTGTGTTTTCTACCTCTGTTATGTGAGAAAAATTCCTAAATTAACAACATAACTGTTCAGAGGTCTTCTTTCATGTCTGACTTAAAATTAAAAGTGTGTGTGTAATGAGACAAAAACATAAAGATGTTATAAAAAGCAAGGCATCTATTACAAAAGAATCTTACTTTTCTACAGGAGAAGAAAATAGATGATATAACCTTTAATGAAGCATATAATGTAGCGATCCAATTAACTCACAGGTCTTGTATCTACTAACAGTAAAACAGAGGAAAAATTGTGCTCTATTAAATCACTAAATGAAAAGTAATCATAGTAGATGTTGTACTAAATTGCGATTAAGCATTCATCAAAGAGATATATAAAAATATATTATAATATGGAAAGACAGAAGAACAGATAACTCAAATGAACAGAATGTGGAATCTCTGGTCTATATTTGTATTAATCCTTAATGAGGAGAGCTTTCTCTACTACATATGGAAAAAATCCCACCTATCTTCAGTCTTTTGAAAATATATTTATACAAAAGATTCTCAACCCTAGGCGGTTGGAATTCTCGTTATTCCTAGGTAATGACGGTTACAAAATGAAAACTTGAACCATTTCACTTGGTTCTTCTCTATATCTTTCTCATACTGACAGAAATAGTTAGAGACATGTTACTTTATTGATTCTTTGAAGTACTCCCTTTTCCTTGCTCAAGACATTCCACACACCTGCTTAGAAATTATACCATTAGTCTAGAAGGTTCTGTCACATCTTTTTCCTCAAAAAGATACAACCTCTTTTGTAATTGTGGCAACTTGTATGCTACCCTTCTATCTTCATAAATCATTGACTGTAGTTGTAAATTTGGCTTTACCAACCATCTATCTATTTGAGCGATGTCAATCTGTGTTAACTATGAAATTTTAGCTTAAGCTGCCTCTAAGTTTTCTTTGACTTGAATTTGATTCTTTATAATATTGATTTGTCCTAGTATTTTAAAACCAAGATCCTTTCGAAGGCCTAATGATTCTTTACTGAGAAAATGGAAAAAATATTCACAATCCTCTTTTATTTCCTTGGCCATTCGTTTACTCTTGACTATATTGGCTTCCCATGTCTTTAACATTATATCACCTCTGACCTATTCTGTAACAATCAATCTGGGAGTTACAGATATTTCTTCTCTATTTGATGACACGATCGCTTCTTGAAAAGTGATTCGGGCTGCAAAAGCCTCTTTTTCTCTGAAACCAATATTGTCCAATGATTGGTTTACATCCCAAAAATGAATCTGGATGATTTCTACCTTTGCAAAAAGGATTTGTTGTGTTATTTCCCATTTTTTTAGCACTTCCAATGCTTGATCTTGAAACAATGCTATGTCCACGACCATTTTTTTAGTGGAACTGACCTTGTCTTGTAATTGTTTTACCAACTGATCTTGTTGGATAGTCTATCTTTCACTCACTTGCATCTTCTTATGAATCTCATCAAGACTAGACTTGAGAAGTTGGATTTCTTGTTTATTGGTAGCTCTAGCCTATTCTAGTCCCTTATTGGCTTCATCTCTGACATTCTTTTCTATATTTTTTATTTGATTTTGCAACTGACTTATCATCTGATTCCTTTTCTTCAGTATTTCTTTAATATTACCAACTGAGAATAGGTTATATATTGAAAAATATCCAGAGGAGATTTCTACTTCTATAGCAAAGTATTCTTCTTCCATATTTTGTCCATTGAATAGTACTCTGTGATTTTATACCATTGCACCCTCTTTCTAGTGCATTTATTTTTTCACCACAACTTTCCTTTTCTTACTGAAAAACAAATCAGAGGGAGGTATCTCTTCGATAGGGATAGGTGTGAGATATCCTATGAATATTACATCTGTATCGGGGTTCCCTCTAGTGAACTGTAACAACATGACAAACTGAATGGGGTTGTCGATTTCTGTAGATAAATGCTTTCCGGTCATGTTTATAGTTGATTTATTTGGTGAAGACAGTCGTCTATCTTCTCCTTGCTTTGTTAATGTCTCTGATTGATATTTGACCTGGTTATCTAATATGTCTATCTCCAGGATATATTCTTTTTGAGTTGAGACCTTAGATTTATCTAGGTTTTCCAGGGCTTCTTGTTTGTTTGAGCTTATGGCTTCAGGATTTTGGGCCTCCGTTTGCTGCGTAGTTGAAAACATTGGGTTTTCTCCTTGTAATACTTTAGGGAGGCCACTTCTTCGGTGCCTTTGGAAGTTGTACAAATCAATCATTTTTTCAGGTGATAGAGCTCAAACTCAACTCAGAATGCCTTCGTAAGACTTCTCCCCTCAAAACATTTCATCACGAGGGGAAACTTCATGTTCATACCTTTTAAGATTGCAAATGGCCATATGGTTACCAACGACCTTTTGTGGTTCATGCTTCTTGAATTCAATGTTCACCAACTTTATTTCTTCCAAGGCTGTAGCCTCCACTTTGGAGTGTCCGAAATCCAATAAAGAAAATGCACCAATGTGTAAAGCAAAAGATGGCCATACCTTTTTCTGCACTGCTTTGAGCTCTTTGCTAATACCACCGAGTACAGTTTGTCATGAAACCTCGTGGGACACATTTCGGTCTCATAAAAATTGCGGTAAAGCATATGGGGGAACTTAATAGCCAAAAACTTTGATATAAGATAAGTGTTCCTCGATGTACCAATCTGCCACTTTACTGAGGTTAACCACAATCTTGTCTGAAATTCTAGGAGGTGGGTGACCAAATATAACAATGTGCATCGACACCACTACCCAATTACAAATTTCATAAAAGAAGTATTTTTCCTTGTCTTCCCAGAGCTTTGAATGATAAATATGAATTGGTTATGTGTTACTTGGAGTCAAGTTGCAGTCCATCAGCGAGAAAGGCATCATGAAACAGATGGCATCCATAATATAAGTTGACATGAAGAATGAAGTTGATTTCCCTTTGGATTTTTGTGTCTGGTATTCTGTAATTTCATTAGTCAGACTATCTGACCATATCTTGGCCCAGTCAAATGAAAACCCCTGTGTAATGACTGCATAATGGGTACCCATGGTAGAAAGAAATGGGTTGTGTTCTCTTTTCCATAAAGTCGGCACATCATCATGGCTATATACATGATCTGTGGTTCAAGCGATGATATTGATATATGCCATGAGAGTCGGCTCTGAACTTTTCGGGGCGTGAACACGAGTCCTTGATCAAGTCGGACAAGATTTTTCCATATAGATCACACTCTTTCTTGTTGAAATTTACTAAGAAACTAGCATTGTAAATGAAGTTTGGTGTTGGAGACAGTTTGTACATCACCTGTATGTGTTCTGGCCAAAATGACCCAACAACTATCTTCTGAGAATTGAAAATAGTTCTAGTTGGGATATCCACATGATCAAGTGCCTATCCAATCATGTCATTGTAAGGTAAAAGCCTCAACCTTGTTGCTACATTGTGTAGCTCTTCCTAAGCCATAATCTTGTATCTAGTAGATAAATCTTCCTTTTAATTATCACTTGAATCATCCAGGCAATTTATCAGTTCATGTTGGAGGATGTTAAATACATGCGTCTAGGTTTTGACAGTATCTATGTTCCTAGGTGAAGTATCTGATATAATATATGCGCCCTGATTCGAGCTTTCACCATATGATCTCGGTGCTTTCCTTGGATCCATAATATAAGAACTTTGGATACTTCTATTTGTCACAGGCAATGCGTAAAAACTCTTTAGCCTAAAACGCAATGCTCAGTGAATGCGTATAACGAAATTTGAAATCCAAAACCCTTTTAATTTTATTATATCAATTCTTATCCACACAACATTTATTTCCTTTAATGAATTATATTTTGGCAGTAGTCTAAGATATTATTGAAATAATTGATATAAATTCAATTAATGTCATTGATTTTTGGAGTTTCATACTCGGGAAAAGTGCAGAAATTGAATGTATCTGAGTTATCATAAAGAAATAGATTAATTAGAGAATAATCATTGTTTAGTACATTAGTTGATCATACTTATTGTTTAATCAAGTTTTGACACTTCAGATCTCAAGGGTATTTATAACAGTTTAAACCAGAACTTATGAAACATGAAATCGCGATGGGTTTATTTGAGTATAATTGTATTTAAGTCTTCTAATTAATCGTGATTAGTTTTAGAATGATGGGGTTTTGGGTATAGGGACTTCTAAAGATATTATATGTAAGGACTCCTGAACTACGAGATCACGATGATATTTAATTATCATTAATTGTTCATAATCTTTAATTAACCCAGTTTTTAACATTTAATATGTTCATGAATTCAGGTATCGGGACTTCCAAGATGCTCAATTTTGAACCTTTATACTTCGCAAAACCCCGACTCCCGAAGTTTTGAAAGAAAACCTTTATATAATTTGATTTGTTAATAAATAGGTGGATCCATAATATTTTAATAATTTTAGACTGTTAGATTAATCAGAAGGCTTCATTCGACAGTGGTATTCACTGTGTTTTTTCTTTTTTGTTTTTATTTAAACAAAAATGAAACTTATTTTAGTCTAAAGTTTAGAAAAATATATATGTTTCAACATAGGCTCCATCTAGAGATCTCGTCTCCCTATGAGACAAGAAGAACAGGTAGACAGAGTGCCTTTATTGGGTAAATGGAGTCATTATTGTAGTTATGTGAAACACATTCTAAAAGGAAGCACAAAGAAGGACTTGGGACTTCATCCATACCTCCGAAAACTTTCAAAACTTAATCATTCATCAATATTGAATTCAGGATTTAATTACTTCCTTCTCTTAAACTGATTTTAGAATTGCTTGAGATAATCAAAACAACCTTAATCAATCTATCAAAATTTGTTCGATTTTATTTGCATCAAGGCAAAGTGATTTTAATGTTTTAAACAGGGAGTCTCACGTTATCTTAGAATGTAGATCTAGCCTAGAAAAGGAAATAGTTGTCAGAGTACGTTATAATACATGTATAACATCCTTATAGATATCATAGACATTGCTTCACTGCCAGCGATCCTGTTCAATACCCTGGTGAAGTTATCTAATTCCCATATTGAATTTCCTTTCATCACTTCAATTAATAATTTTGCATTTAAATGCTGAGATGAGGGAAATCGTTTTATGAATTTCCTTTCACTGTTTGTCTTATATTTAACAATCATGAAGTGAGGGAAATCAATTTGTACATAATAAAATATACCAGGGATGATATCCATTTATATTTTAGCAATAGAGGTCTGTTAACTCACTTTGATTACCCTGGACTATTCTTCTTCTGACTTTCAAAACACCTTCGCTTACTGGGAAATTTTCATGGGGAATTTTATTTTCCAGGAACTTTCCTTGAGCAAAAATAATCAATTTAAATATGGTAAAAGGGATAAAGTAGTTAGGATTAGTTCAAACATACTTTTTATTTCAGTTAAAGTTAAGAAAATCATCAGGATTTTGCCTACTCTCATGTGAAAGATTTGTTTTTAGGTTTTGAGAGTTAAAGTGGAGTTCCTTTTCCTCTTTGAAAATTAGGAGGAAGATGTTCTTTTTATTGCTAGGTTTATTCTTTTAAAAATTACATANNNTATATATATATATATATATATATATATATATATATATATATATATTGGTTCAGAAGGAAGACTCAAGAATTAAGCTCTAATTTTGTAACCCTCTAACTATAAGTTATGTGATAATATTTGTACCAATGAGACTTCTGTCTTTCTTATTAATATTTCCAAGAAAAATATAACTCAAGTTGACAGAGCAGAAGTTCATACCTCATATTTTTTTATATATATTTTCAGTCAAGAAAATTACTATTCTATCACCTGTTTCAAGAGAAATTTAATGCGAGTATCGATTTTGTCATAGATTGTCTCTTGGTTATCAGCTTGTATCCTGCAATAAGACAAACATGATAGCCATCAAGAAATATTGAAGATTATAAACCTACTTGTTTCATATTTTGATATTTTGATTTTTATGAAATTGATTAACCTGTTTCTATTTATAGTAAAAATAAAAACTTACCGAAAGAAAGGTAATTATAAACAAAAAATGAAAAAAAAAATTGTATGTACAATGAGAGTTTGGAATTGTATTACTGCATGAAATGCTTGAGGTAACGCCCATTGATAGGGGTGTTAAGAATCTTTTCGTCGAGATTTTCTAAAAAAAATGCATTCTTTCCTTTAAAGGCTGTAATTTTGTACAGTCCGCACCAGATATGGTCAAACTTACTATGCTTCTCGGCATCTTCTTTCCTAGCTTCCCATTTTAGAACCAAATCACCAAGGATAAATTCCCTATCTTTAGCTTTCTAGTCAAATAAGGCTTTCATGTTATCCTGATATTTCTGTAGTTTTCCATCTACTTCAGCCCTATTTTGCTGGACTTCAATCAATTGATTTATCCACCTGGTGATGTCATTTGGCTCTTCTTTTGAGTCTTGCTAGAGTTTCATTATGGGAAACACAAGATTTATAGGTAAATCAATGTCAGTACCATATACCATCTGAAATGGAGACATTTTGATTGACCGTTTTGTGCCTATGTTGTTAGCCCATAAAGCATATTTCAAATGTGCATGCCATGCTTTATTATTTTCGATTAGTACTTTTTAAATTATGGTGATCAGGATTTTTTTTGATGACACAACTAATCCATTGTGCCCTGGATAGTAGGTCGTAGAATGTCCTAGCACAATGTTCTACTTTTGACAAAAAATTATCATGGCCATGGATTTGAAAGCTTGATCATTATCAGTAACTATCTTTTGAGGACAGCCAAATATTGATAGAATATTTTCTTCCAAGAAATTGATCACCACTGCATCAGTTGTGTTTCGCGTAGGAATGGCTTCTACCCAGTTGGTAAAATAGTCAATAGCGGTCAGAATCCATTTATGTTGAGAACTTGAATGTGGATGTATTTCACCAATAAAATCAAGCACCCATTGTTGAAACGGAGCTTCAGCTTTAATTAAAACTAAAGGTAATGTGGGGATTTTTTTCTTTCTTGTGAATAATTCACAGGGGTTACAATCTTTGACTTTAGCATTTACATCCATGAATAATTTCGGCCAATAATATCCAACTCTTAGGATCTTATAGGCAATTTCTCTCCATGCATGATTTCCTCCACACACTCCTTCATGAAACTCATTTATAACTTTGTTTGTTTCAGATTCTACTAAAAAACTCATTAACAAACCTAAAGGGTCCTTCCAATATAATTGACCATCTATGATACAATATTTCACTGAGTATAATTTTAATGTTCTAGATTTAGAGAGAGATAGGTCACTGGGGAATTGAAGAGTCATGAGATACAAAACAATATCACTATACCAAGATGAAGAAGAGAATTTTTCTAAAATTTTGGTTGTGGTACAGTAACATCAAATTCATTTATATCTACAAATATTTCGTATTCCTGTAGATGATTTATTCTGAATGCTTTTAAATTTGATTCAGCCAATAATTTAGCCATACCTTGACCCTTAGCAAGTTTGGTTGGTTTAAATTTCAGGTCAAACTCCTAAATTTTAGCTAACCATCTACCCCCTCCTTCCATCGCTATAGGGTTGAACCAATATATCCTTCATAGAACTGGTGGGTACATACGCAATAATCTTTGAATCTAGTACATAGGTTTTGAAATCTTTGAGGGCTTTCACCATTGTGTAAATTTGCTTATCCAATATATCATATTTTATCTCAGCATCTCTGAGACTTTTACTGAAGAATGCAATTGGCTACTCAAAACCCTCATCATTCTTTTGTAACAGTATGGCTGTAATAGTATGTTCATAGGCGAATGAAAAAATTAAGAATTCTTTCATATAATCTAGGCTTCCCAGTGTTGATGCTTCACCTATGAACTTATTAATAGGTTCGAATTACACCTTGGCCTCACTTTTCCACTTGACCTCACTATCTTTCTTGAGCATATCTGTAATCAATTTTACAATTTCAGCGAAATTCGGGATGAATCTTCTCAAAAAAATTATTTTGCCTAAAAATGATTGAATCTCTTTTCTATTCCTAGGAATATTAATAGTATCTATAGCTTCAATCCTTTTTAGGTCAATTTTAATTCCATCCCTAGACACTGTATGCCCCAAGAGTTTACCTTCCTACATTGCAAAATGATATTTCTTGGGATTCAGAGACATACCAAATTTCTGACATTTTTCGAAAGTTTGCTTGAGGTGTACTAGGTGCTCTGCAATAGATTTAGAAAACAAAGTTAGATCATCTACATAAATGACAAAGAAATTATCTCTTTCACTGATGAAAGAGATATCCATAGCTCATTGGAAAGTGTCTCCTGCATTCATTAAACCGAAAGGCATTTTATCATACATCGAGGTACCACATTGGGTGGTGAATGCGGTTTTCTCCTTGTCATCCTCATGAACAACAATTTGATTATAGACTGAAAAACCATCAATCATAGACATTTTATTTTCTCCTACCACCTTTTCCAATACATGATCCATTTTAGGAAATGAATAATTATATTTGAGTGATGATTGGTTTAAATTTCTGAAATCAACGCACAGTTTGTTTTCACCATTTTTATTTTTGACCGAAACTAAATTAGCTACCCATTCTAAGTATATGAGTGGAACAATGATCTTGGCATATAAAGTTTCTTTACCTCTTTCTCTATCACAGGCAGTAATATAGGATTCATCTATCTAAGTTTCTGTTTGAATGGTTTAACACCTGACTTCAAGGGAATTTTATGTTTAATTATGGTGGTATCATAAGTTCTTAGTTCATCATAGGACTAGGAAAAAACATTCTTGTACTGCTTGAGCAACTCAGCATAATTTGTTTTTATTTCAGGAGGAAGATACTTAGATATGTGAACTAGCCTCGGAGTTTCCTTGGTGCCTACATCACAGTCTTCAACTTCCTCTGGCTGAGGCTGTAAAGTAGAATTTAAGGGAATATCGTCATGATTAAATATTCTCTCCAAGGGAATCAGACCTTTGGGGATATGATTATTTTTTAGTATCATCATATGATGGTTAGAAATTTTATCTTGAAACTCCTGAGGATATTCACCTTCTTACATAATTCAAGCAGGATCATTTTGATTTTCCTGATCAATATGTGTTTCAGCAAATTCATCTATCATTTATAACAAATTCTTAATTTGTTCATCATGTTCAAACACCTGCTAGTGTTGTACATTGTTCAGTATTGATGGTCTATGTCTCATTTCTATATGATACTTCAATTTGAAAATTGAAAGGGGTACAAACGTTGAATCCGCTTTGGCCAATGAATCTGCCTGTTGATTTTTGTTCTGGGAATGTAGTGAACATTAATTGATGAGAAATAATTCTCAATCAGATCCCAGGAACAATTCCTGTAAGACCTCAAACATGGGTGTTTAGCCTGGTACTGACGATTTATCCATTTTATGATTAATTTTGCATCACCATAGAATTCCATGTTTTTAATTTTAAACTTTATGGAAGCCTCCAATCCTAAGACCAGGGCTTCATATTCACATACATTATTAGTGTAATCTATGTCCCACTACAACCTGTAAGAAAAATGAATCATAAACTCATCTCTAGGTGCTATAAAAAGAACTCCAGCTCTTGCTCCTTCACAAGACAAAGAACCATCAAAATATATTTTCCAAACTCCAATACTATATACATCTTTATTTGTTTTTTCTATTTTTTATTTTTCTATACAATTTTCTTCTATATAGTCATCTAAATCATCATCAATGGATAAAATACAATTTCCTAAATCATGATCTACAACATAAACAATATCATTATTCGGATTAAGTGGATCATTTACTATGTACACCAGCCTTGTTTCTCTATACAGGCAGGTGAACTGTCCACCGAAGATTGGGATTGTAGCATATGTCATGTCAAGATGAAAGGATCCTCCAAGTTTAGCACCCCAATACTTAGATGACAACATTCCATACCTTGGTGGTATATCAACAACAACCACATCCATCAAAACACTCTTTATAGGAATCTGCGCAAGATTAACCACTAAATCTCTAATCATACCCAAACATTTAACTTTTCTCGAATCAAAAGAATAAAGATACCTATATGTTTGAGTAATGTCGAGACCAACTCTATCCATAATACCTTTGGGCATCACATTGTGGGAAGATCCAGAATCCAACATGAAATTATGAAGAAGATGATCATGTATAGTTAGGGTAATGTAAAAAGGAGCGAAAATATCTCTGGAACCTTCAAAATATGGACAAAAAATTATATTTGGTTTATCATCTTCTAAATTTATGACGTTGGCCTGACTTTCAGTATCAGAAAAATATATCATTTTAGCAATTTGTTTTCTGTATGTGGGGTTTTTATCCAATTCAGCCAGGGGTACAAAGATCTTGATCTTATTAATCTCATTCTCTAGATTGAAATTTCCCATTATCTTATTCACTTCCCTGGTTTGGATTTCTATCTCTTTTTTTTCTGATTTATCTGTTTGTGTTGGTTTTTTTCCAGTCGAGTTTTTTTTTACATTTTGACTTCTGACTAAATTTGTTTTGATATTCTATGTCTCAGTTAACAGTGAAACTGTATCATTGTCTTTTCTCTTCGACATAATTTTCTTTGGTTGAGCAGTTGCGATATTTCTATCTCTAGGCCTCAGATTATACTTCTTCTAAAGTTAGGCCATTATATTATCAATGATTCCTTGATAAGAATATTCTTTTGTATTATTTATGCCTTCCTCGGAAGAGAGTTCTTTTGTGCACTCTATGCAACTTCTCAATTCCCTCCTGCCAGAACTTCCATAGAAACCTCAATGATTTTCTTATCTCTGTGCCTTCCTCTCCACAATATTACCTCCAAGGTGTTCAACAACCTTGAGGCTTCATCCTTGGGTCTAATACTTCCTCTGGTGCACCCTCCTGGCACAACTCTATCCAAATTCCACAGAATTCAGAAGTGAACTCTATGCACTGCTTAATGCATCCTGTGCATTTTCTCAATGCCCTCTTGGCTGAGCCTTTACAGAATTCTCAACAATTCTGCCTCCCCTCTCTGTTCTCTCCTCTACATAGTTTCTCCTTCAAGGTGTTCAACAACCTTGAGGCTTATTCCTTGAGTCAATGACTTCATCTAGTGTGCCCTCTTGGCACGTATTTGTCTGAAATTCCGCGGAATTTAGAAGTGCACTCCTGCATTGGTTTTCAGAGACCGCAATACTCTATCATGCACTCTTGCATGAAACCACAAAGAACCCAAACCTGAAAATAAAAGAACTCAACAAATAGGAAAATACATCTATCCCTGCAGATGGAATTTAACATACATCTACAACATATCATCACAAAAAAAGACATTCATTCATGAACTCATAAACACATGAACAACAACATGCAGGAAAAATCACTATGTTTGTATTAATTAATAATTCCTAATTACAATGTGTTCAAGCTCGGACTGCAACAGAGTCTTGGATCTCCTCTCTTCTCCCTATTCTCTCTCTATTCTTCTCTACCTCTCTATCAACTAACTCCTACATATACAAAGGTTCTTTTTACAAAAGGGTCTCCTCGAGTGCTTCCCTCCATCCTCACCAACTCTCATTAATTACNACAAACATTTAATACATTGTCAAAATTTGAAAACGAGAGGGCTGTGCCTCTCTCCTTCCATTGAATGCACACTTGATGTGTTGGCGCTTGATGACATGGAGTGATGCTCCTGCATCATACTCCTCAGTTGAAAAAATCATGAGCTCCTGCTCATGAGCTTCCCAACACCATTGTTGACATCCACCTGGATCCCAAACAGTTCTTTGGAGTTGTCCATCCGCTCCATCGCTTTGTTGTCATTGTTGCTTCTACTACTTTCTTTCTATGGTAGGTTTTCCTCTGCTTAGATTCTCCCCACTGACGGCTTCTAGTGATCTGATCATCAACCATCTATTCATATCAATTATCTTGTCCAGTTGTTGTCATGGTTGGCTCTCCTTTTGTATCCTACTCCACTGCACTTCTTCCCTGCAAATGGGTAGATCAACTAGATCTCCCCTGCCATCTTTTTCCTCTCTTATGGCATTGAGTTTCCACTCTGTTGCAGACTCTAGTTCTGCAATCCTATCATTGAGCTATTACTCAGCTTCCTTCTTTGACAACTTTTCTTATGCCAGTTCTCCTTGTTCTTGTTGAATTCCATCTTCTTCCAGTTGCTCCTCAAAATGGAATTTTCCTTCATCTATTACTATATGCCTCGACATTGCAGTCATCATCAACTATTCAGCTCCCTAGTTGAAAATTCTGAGCGATTCCTCAGAATGCTCCTCTGCTAACATCTACATGATTGTCTCCTCATGGCAGTCATTTACTGGTTCTGGATGGTTCAACCAATCCTCAAGCATCTCTAACTCCTTCTCCCATGGAGTGAGAATATCAACTGTGTGTTCCTCTTCTTTGCCTTGGGAATCTTTTGATATCTTCTCCATCTCTTCGATAGTCACAACTGGTTGTCCTTCCACTGTTGCTACACCCGCAACATCTTCCCTAGCCTTGTCTTAGCTACTTGGTAGGAATATCTTTATCCCTCCAATCATCAAAATGCTCTTCTGATCTTCCTTCTCTATCAACTATCCTTGCTGATATGAACTCACCTATGAGCTCATCTTCTTTGTCAATTCCTCTGCTCTCCCTTGCCCACCTGGAAATATGGGATTTTTCTATTGCCTACCTAGCAGTCTATGAGATCTTCAGCTAATATCATACCATTTCCCTCCTAGCAATTTGAACTTTCAACACCACCCTCCTAACATTATATGAGACCTTCACTTGATCTCTTCCTATTGCCCACCTGGAAATTTGAAAGTTCATCTCTGCCCACTTGGCAATCTATGAGATCTTTGCTCGATCTCTCCTCTCCATCATAGCTGAGATTTTTCCCAGCTTTTGGTTCATAGGCATGAACCATCTCCTCTATGGACCTGAGGATTTTCACATACCTCAGCCACCTCCTCAACAGCCTTTGTTGTCTTCTGGCCAACAATTTCTTGATTGGCCACTTTGCTTTCCTCCTCATAGGCCATTCATACACCCAATGTGTCTTTGCATTCTACTGCACCTGCAATGCAAGCTCCTCCATTCTTGCCCTTATCTCAACGAGTTCCAGATCCATCTTTGGATTTTTCTTCTGATTATGGTATTCCCTGTGACCACACCGATGGCCTTCAGTAGCCATCTTCCTGTTCTTGTATTCTCTCTTGGAAAATTTGTTGCTATCACTCTACAACCGTGAGTGCTTCCATCCTTTCCTACAGTCCTCCTGACTGTCTATTGACTGCTACACACCTTGCAACAATCATCATAGTGCTTCAACACTCTGTCTTCCTTCTTCACCTGTTGTCTATAAGAAAATCTCGGTACTCCCTGCCTCTGTCACCTACAGAAGTGAAATCCTTCTCTGATACCAACTGATGCAGACAAAACCCCTTACCCTCGGGTCGAGATCCACATAGGATCGATCTTCTTCGAATCCACAGAACTGAATTAGTTCTTTCGGTCCCACACTGAAACCCCACGAATTTGATCCATAGGTCCTTCGAAAACCCCACCTATGTGAACAAGCACTAGGCGCAAGCTTCGCCTCCATGCGACCATGATGTTGTGGTTGTATCGATATTTTGGTATCCAAGAGTTTGAAACATAGCAGCCCAAACCATTGGTCACTCCATTCCATGAATTCCCAAAATGGCTCATTGCGGAAATGGGCTCAAATATTTTCAAGATTTCGTGAACCGGGAGTTCACGATGCAGTGACCCCAAATCGCACCTCCTTTGCTTCCCGAACCCCAAAATGTCGAAATGCCAAAATGGGCTCAATGGCTCTAGCTCATGCTATTTCGTCCAAATGTTTTCGAGGCTTCACGATTTCACGAATCGGGACTCCACGTCTCTCGACTCCTGGCCTCTCGACCACCTGGGTCTCGAAATGCCCAAATCTACCCGACCATGATCCACTTTTTTGGTATTTCAAAATTCACGATCCCACAATTCTGGCTACAGACGGTTCTTGGTCCTTCGATCTCCCGGACCCCGAAATGCCAAAATTTTGAACTCCAAAATGGTTGCTTCCTCTATGACCATAGCCCTTCTCCAAGGACACATCGTGTTTCACGACTTCGGGGTTTTCAATGCAAAGTGCCCCAACTCCTTGTCATCAGAATTGCCAAAATGCCAAATTTTGAGATGCCAAAATGTCAAACCCCTCTCCAAAGAGAAATCAACGGCTCTTGATATTTTTGAGATTTCCTTAACCGAAAGTTTGCGATGTAGTGACTCCAAAATCTCTTGTCACACCAAACCCTGAATTCCTAAAATATGAGTTCATTCAGGATTCGACGACTATCGGTCCTTTGCGCTAGATCCAACGACCCATATCTAATCTTCTGTGCTCTCTCCTTCTATTTTCTGGATGTGAAAATCAACGGTACAGATCTTGTCTCCTCCGCTGATCTAACGGTAGTTGTGTTGTAACTTGAGCATGGCCTTCTTCCTTTCCCTTGGAATATTTTTTGCTCCAAAAGGCCTCGACCTTTGTCTCTATTGCGAAGCCTATAACCTTGCCTCTTGTGTGCATTCTAAGAGGCGTTTCTCCTCCTGAGATTATCAAACTCTAAACCCTCCAAAGGGTTTTCTCGACCTTTGCACTCCTCGCAGGGTCCTTGCACACAATTGTGCTATCTCTTCTGACCTTAAGAATTTTGAGACAAGTTCTCACCTCTGCACACTCCTTGTCCCTGGCGAGCCTTTCGATGGTTGTCTATCACCACTTCACCAGAATATTATCCTAGTGCACTCCTTTCACAGGTCTTTTTCCTGCTTGAGCTTCAACTCCTTGAATCTCAATGGTCTCTGTCCCTTCCTCTCCTTGAAGGGGTGGAAGTTCCCTCCTCTACAACTTTCACTCAAGAAAGCCTTTTTGATCCTATAGGATGTTCAAAAATCCTGTGAGTGTCTTCCCCGTGACACTTCCCTTATCTCAAAACTCAAAAGAGAGTTCTTCTGTGCACTCTATGCAATTGCTCAATGCCCTCCTGGCATAACTTCCATAGAAACTTCAGTGATTCTGTTATCTCTATGCCTTCCTCTACACAATCTTGCCTCCAAGGTGTTCAACAACCTTGAGGCTTCATCCATGGGTCTAATACTTCCTCTAGTGTGCCCTGCTGGCACAACTCTGTCCAAATTCTGCAGAATTTAGAAGTGCACTCTATGCACTGCTCAATGCATCCTGTGCATTTTCTCAATGCCCTCTTGGCAGAGCCTTTACAGAATTCTCAACGATTCTGCCTCCCCTCTCTATTCTCTCCTCTGCATATTTTATCCTTCAAGGTGTTCAACAACCTTGAGGCTTCTTCCCTGAGTCAATGACTTCAGCTAGTGCACCCTCTTGGCACGTCTTTGTTTGAAATTCCGCAAAATTCAGAAGTGCACTTCTGCGCTGGTTTTCAGAGACTGCAGTTCTCTGTCATGCACTCTTGAATGAAACCACAAAGAACCCAAAACTGAAAATCAAATAACTCAATAGATAGGAAAATCTATCTATCCCTACAGATGGAATTTAACATACATCTACAACATATCATCATATAAAAAGACATTCATTCATGAACTCATAAACACATGAACAACAACATGCAGGAAAAACCTCTCTGTTTGTATTAATCAAGAATGCCCGATTAAAGTGTGTTCGAGCTCAGACTACAATAGAGTCTTGGCTCTCCTCTCTTCTCCCTATTCTCTCTCTATTCTTCTCTACCTCTCTATTGAATAACTCCTATAAATACAAAGGTTCTTTTTACAAAAGGGGCTCCTCGAGCGCTTCCCTCCATCCTCACCAACTCTCATTAATTACAATGAATTACATTGAATGGGACATCTAATCCGAATTAGATCTAGATCCCCATCAACATGTTAGCCATTAAAGGTGACACTAACTACAGCCTACTCAAAGGCATGGCTTGGCTCTACCAACCTTACAAACATTTAATACATTTTCAAAATTTGAAAACGAGAGGTTTGTGCCTCTCTCCTTCCATTGAATGCGCATTTGATGTGTTGGCGCTTGATGACCTGGAGTGATGCTCTTGCATCAATGATCCTATGGAACCTTCCGGTAGTCCTCAGAACCAGGTTCTCACATGTCCTTCGAATGATTGAACGAGGAGTCTTGAATAAACATCCCCGTGGTCAAGACCAAGGATGTCAGTGAATTGATCAAAGAAATTTATGTGTTTGGTAGTAGTTAAGTCTCCCTCCCTAGTGAACTTTGGCAGGTTTTTCATATAATTTTTGGGAAAATAATGGAGGGGAACTGGGAAAACCAAAGGAGCATACCTAGTATCTACTTTTGCAAAAATTATTGGGGGTGAGGGTGGTGGTTAAGCACCTCCTCCTCCACATCTGGAAGCACCTCCAGTGCCACCTAATCCAACTACAACCATTGATAATTTAAGAGATGAAACTTTGAGATTATAGGAAGGATTTTCAATAATGTCTAGTGAAATTTCATCTCCTTTAGGATTAAGCGAAAAAAGACTTAGGAGACAGAAAATATGAAAAGAGGGTGCGGAAAAATGAGGACTAGGTTCTTTGGATTTACAGGGTGTATAGACGGGAGAACCAACAAGAGCTAAGTCAAGAAAAACTAACTCAGGTTTTATGGTTTCA
This sequence comes from Picea sitchensis, assembly GCA_010110895.2. NCBI lineage: Eukaryota > Viridiplantae > Streptophyta > Pinopsida > Pinales > Pinaceae > Picea > Picea sitchensis. The sequence continues at coordinate 27,256 of SNQJ01S0043635.1, forward strand.
TCTTCGATTCTATCCATAGATGTTTCTCCGAAAAAGGTTTAGGTAAGATCTTCTTGTGAAGTTAATGGTTCAAATAAAACTTTAGTATTAGATTTGGATTGATAAACTTTTCTTGTTGATGCAATAGTCTGTTTAAGATATCCTCTTGATTTCAAAAGTTTTTTAGGATCAGATACATGCAAAGTCTGCTTATCGTCTAGATTCTTTCAGATATTATTTCGATTAAATTCTAGTTTATTAATCGTGGAGTCACCAAGTGAAAGATACACTTATAATGTATTCAATCTTTCTTCACTATCAAAGAAAGAAACTTACCAATGTCGTTCTTCCCAAGGAAAAATAACTTCATTTCTTCACTCCCTGACAACGACACCAAAAATATGTTGTTCCTGAGTTTATACTTAAGTCTTCAAAGTATAATGTCAAGGCATCTAGAAATAAAAAGGTTTTTAGTGTTGTGTTTTCTACCTTTGTTATGTGAGAAAAAATCCTAAAAAATGAATTAACAACATAACGGTTCAGAGGTCGTCTTTCGTGTCTGAGTTAAAATTAAAAGTGTGGATGTAATGAGAGAAAAACATAAGGATGTTAGACAAAGAAATGCATCTATTATAGAAGAATCTTACTTTTCTACAGGAGAAGAAAATAGATGATATAACCTTTAATGAAGCATATAATGTAGCGATCCAATTAACTCACAGCTCTTGTATCTACTAACAGTAAAATAGAGGAACAATTGTGTGCTATCAAATCACTAAATGAAAAGTAACCACAATAGATGTTGTACTAAATTGTGATTAATCATTCATCAAAGAGATATATAAAAACATATCAGAATATGGAAAGACAGAAGAACACATAACTCAAATGAAAAAAATGTGGAATCTCTGGTCTATATTTGTATTAATCCTTAATAAGGAGATCTTTCTCTACTACATTTGCCAAAAATCCTACCTTTCTTTAGTCTTTTGAAAATATATTTATACACGATATTCTCAACCCTAGGAGGTTGGAATTCTCATTATTCCTAGGTAATGACGGTTACAAAATGAAAACTTGAACCATTTCACTTGGCTCTTCTCTATCTCTTTCTCATACCGACAGAAACAGATACAGACATGTTACTTCATTGATTCTTTGAAGTACTCCCTTTTCCTCACTCAAGACATTCCACACACCTGCTTAGAAATTGTACTATTAGTCTAGAAGGTTCTATCACATCTTTTGCCTCAAAAAGATACAACCTCTTTTGTAATTGTGGCAACCTGTCTGCTATCCTTTTATCTTCAGAAATCATTGAATGTAGCTGTAAATTTGGCTTTACCAGCCATCTATCTATTTGAGCAATGAAATTTTTTTTTAACTGTGAAATTTTAGCTTAAGTTGCCTCTAAGTTTTCTTTGACCTCAATTTGATTCTTTACAATATTTATTTGTCCTAGTATTTCAGAACCATCATCATTTCCAAGGCCTAATGATTCTTTACTAAGCAAATGGGAAACCTCTTCACAATCCCCTTTTATTTCCTTGGAAGTTATTTTACTCTTGGTTATATTGGCTTCCCATGTCTTTAATATTATATCACGTTTGACCTGTTTTGCAACAGTCAATCTGGGCGTTACAGATATTCCTTCTCTAGCCGATGAAACAACTGCTTCTTGAAAAGTGATTCGGGCTGCAGGAGCCTCTTTTTATCTGAAACCAATATTGTCCAATGATTGGTTTACTTCCTGAAAATGACTCTGGATGATTTCTACCTTTGTAAAAAGGATCTGTTGTTCTATTTCCCATTTTTTTAGCACTTCCAATGCTTGATCTTGAAACAATGTTATGTCCACAACCATTTTTTCAGTGGAACCAACCTTGTCTTGTAATTGTTTTACCAAATCATCTTGCTAGATAGTCTATCTTTCGCTCACTTTCATCTTATTATGCATCTCATCAAGACTAGACTTGAGCAGTTGGATTTCTTGTTTATCACTAGCTCTAGCTTGTTCCAGTCCCTTATTGGCTTCATCTATGACATTATTTTCTATATTCCTTATTTTATTTTGCAACTAACTTATCATCTGATTCCTCTGCTTCAGTATTTATTTCATATTATCAACTGAGAATAGGTTAGTTGTTGTAAAAGATCCCAAGGAGCCTTCTACTTCTGTAGCAAAGTCTTCTTCTTCCAGATTTTGTCCATCCAATCGTACTATGTGATTTTTTACCATTGCACCCTCTTTCTGGTGCATTTCTTTCTTCACCACAACTTTCGTATTCTTACTAAAAAAGAAATTGGAGGGATGTATCTCTTCGAAGGGATAGGTGTGAGATCTCCTATGAATATTGCATCTGTATCGGGGTCCCCTCTGGTGAACTGTAATGGCATGACAAACTAAATGGGGTTGTCGATTTCTATACATAACGTATTTTCAGTCATGTTTGTAGTTGATTTATCTGGTGAAGATAGTGGTCTATATTCTCTTTGCTTTGTTAATGTATCTGATTGATCTTTGGCATGGTTATCTAATATCTCTATCTCCAGGATATCTTCTTTCTGAGTCGAGACCTCAGATTTCTCTTGGTTTTCTAGGGCTTCTTGTTTGTTAGAGCTTATGGCTTCAGGATTTTGAGCCTCTATTTGTTGCGTAGTTGAAAACATTGGGTTTTCTCCTTGTAATAATTTAGGGAGGCCACTTCTTCGGTGAATCTAGAAGTTGTAAAAATCAATCGTTTGTTCAGGTGATAGAGCTCGAACTTGGCTCAGAACCTCTTGGTAATACTTTTCCCCTCAGAAAATTTCGTCCGAAGGGGAATCTTCATGTTCATACCTTTTAATATTGCAACTTTCCATATGGTTACCCATGACCTTCTCCGGGTCGTGCTTCTTGAATTCAATGTTGAATAGATTTATTTTTTCTAAGAATGCAACCTCCACTTTGGAGTGTCTAGAATACAATAAAGAAAATGCACCAATGTGTAAAGGAAAATATGGCCATATCTTTTTCTTCACCGCTTTGAGATCTTTGCTAATCCCACCGAGTACAGTTTATCGTGCAACCTTGTGGCACACCAGTCGGTCTGGTAAACATTTCGGTAAAGGATATGGGGGAACTGAACAACCCAAAAATATAATATAAGAGAAGTGTTCCTCGATGTACCAGTCTGCCACTTTACCCACGTTAACCATAATATTGTGTGAAATTCTATGAGGTGGGTGACCAAATATAACAATGTGCATTGGCACCACTACCCAATTACATATTTCATAAAAGAAATATTTTTCCTTGTCTTCCCAGAGCTTTGAATGATAAATATGAATTGGTTCTGTGTTACCTGGAGTCCAGCTCCAACTCATCAGCGGGAAAGGCGTCATGAAACATATGACATCCATAATATAAGATGACATGAAGAATGAAGTTGATTTCCCTTTGGATTTTTGTGTCTGGTATTCTATAATTTCATTAGTCAGACTATCCAACAATATCTTGGCCCAGTCAAATGAAAAACCCTCCACGACTGAGTGCATAATGGGTACCCATGTTAGAAATAAATGGGTTGTGTTCTCTTTTCCATAGATTCTGCACATCATCATGGATATATACATGAACTATGGTTCTAGCGATGATATTGAGTATATGCCGTGAGAGTCATCTCCGAACTTTTTGGGGCATGAACACCAGTCCTTGATCAAGTCGAACAAGATTTTTCCATATTGATCACACTCTTTCTTCTTGAAATTTACTAAGAAACTAGAATTGTAAATGAAGTTTGGTGTTCGAGACAGTTTGTACATCACATGTATGTGTTCTGGCCTAAATGACCCAACAACTATCTTCTAAGAATTGAAAATAGTTCTGGTTGGGATATCCACATGATCCAGTGCCCATTCAATCATGTCATTGTAAGTTAAAATCCTCGGCCTTGTTGCTACCTTATGCAGCTCTGTCTGAGCAATAATATTGTATTTGGTAGATAAATATTCCTTAATTATCAATTGAATCATCCAGGTAGTTTATCAGTTCATGTTGGAGGATGTTAAATGCATGCATCCAGGTTTTGACAGTATCTATGTTCCTGGGTGATGTATCTGATATAATGTTTGCACCCTGATTCGAGCTTTCACCAGCTGATCTCGGTGATTTCCTTAGAGCCATAATATAAGATCTTTGGATACTTCTATCTATCACAAGAAATGTGTAAAAACGCTTTAGCTCAAAACACAATGCTCAGTGAATGCGTATAACGAAATTTTAAATCCAAAACCCTTTTAATTTTATTATATCAATTATTATCCACACAACATTTGTTTCATTTAATGGATTATATTTGGGCAGTAGTCCGAGATATTATTGAAATAATTGCCATAAATTCAATTAATGTCACTGATTTTTGGAGTTTCATACTCGGGAAAAGCGCATAATTTGAATGTATCAGAGTTATCATTAAGCAATAGATTAGTTAGAGAATAATCATCATTTAGTACATTAATTGATCATACTTATCATTTAATCAAGTTTTGATGCTTCGGATCTCGGGGATATTTATAATTGTTTAAACCAAAACTTACGAAATGCGAAATCGCAATGGGTTTAATTGAGTATAATTGTATTTAAGTCTTCTAATTAATCGCGATTAGTTTTAGAATGACAGGGTTTCGGGTATCGGTACTTTTAAAGATATTATATGTAAGGTTTCATGAATCGCGAGATCGCGATGAGATTTACTTATCATTATTTTTTCTTAATCTTTAATCAACCCATCTTTTAACATTTAATACTTTCTTTAATTTGAGTATCGAGACTTCAAAGATGCTCAATGTTTAACCTTTATATTTCACGAAACCCTGACTCCCAAAGTTTCGAAAGAACACCTTTATATAATTTGATTCATTAATAAATAGGCGGATCCATAATCTTTTAAGAATTTTAGACCATTGGAATAATCAAAAGGCTTCATTCGACGATGGTATTCATTGCATTTTTTTTTGTTTTTTGTTTTTATTTAAACAAAAATGAAACTTATTTTAGTCTAAAGTTTAGAAAAATATGTATGTTTGAACACCGACGATAGATGATTTCACTACATTTTGGACTTCTACAAGTCCTCGTTCCTTATGGAAACTTAGCACAACTTCTTCTTGACACTTAGGTTGTTATTGACCCTTTTTTGCACTCCTTACAGAGTTCTACGATAGCTCTCCTGAGATTTTTCTGGGCCTAAAACCTTCAAGTTTCCCAACTCTCTTGCGTCCTTCTATGGACTTTCTAATTCCCTCCTGGAAACTTAGAGGTCTTCCCCTAATCTTGTAAGATGAACATACCTTACCCTTGGCACACTCCTTACGCTCGTTTGAGCCTTCTGATGGCTTCTCCCTGAGCCCTTCCCGAATTGTTAGGGCATCTCCTTTCCTCCTTCAGTGCACACTTGCAAATATTTCCTTCCTCAGAGTATTCAAAAACCCTCGGGTTCTCTCAACATCTTCAACACTCCATAATTTGTTGGTTCTGTGCGTGCTCACACTCACTCAATTCCCTCCTGGTAGAGTCTTACAAAGTATTCAGTAACTTTGCACTATGCTTCTTCCTACATAGACTTTCTTTCCAAGGTATTAAGAAAACATGAAATTCCCCTTTAAGTATGTGAATTATTATGGTGTGTCATCCTGGCACGTTATTTTCTAACTCAAAAGAGTTCAAACACACACTCCTTGTATTGGCTCAAAGAGTTTAACTCTCTGTCCCGTAGTCCTTGCACTCAGCCTAAAGAACCCAAAACTATTTCAACACACTCACCGATAGATAACTCTAACTCTATCCTTGCAGATGAATCCTAATATATACATCTACAAAATAAACATTCATAAACAGATAAAACACATAGAAAGAATCTCATACAGGAAAAATTGTTCTTTATATTAATATGAATGTCTGTTACAATATGTGAGTCTAGATTTCATCTGAGTCTCGAATCTCCTCAATCTCCCTATCACAACCACTACCAAAACTGAAACTAACAACAACCACTATTGGGCATACAATACAAATATTTATACAAGAGGGGCTTGACGAGCTTCCCTCCAAACTAATCTAGTGGTTTCTAATCACCATTCAAAACACTTGACTAACAAGGAATATTACAATGATGGAAGTCTAATCCGAATTAGATACAAATCCCTCCTATTATCAACCACTTAATGGTGACCTTAATTCACAGCTTGTGAGAAAACACAACTTGGCTCTTCCAACTTGTCAGCATTTATTTCCTTAATTATGATCTAGATTTTGAAGGAAAAATGAGAGGGGAACACCTCTCCCTTCCTTGAATGCGCACCAATTGTGTTAATCAGCTGGTGCATGTTGAGGTGGATTGATGCTCCTACATCAATAATCCTCCCATTTGGATGGTTTTTCCATCACGTACATCCTCAACATATCTTCGATCACTTGTTTCACCCTCTATGTTTTCCCATTTGACTCTAGATGATAGGTTGTGATAAAGTTCAGATTGGTCCCAAATCCCTTGAATAATCCTTTCCCAAAATTTGATGTAAATATTGGATCTTTGTTAGACACAATTTTCTAGGGTATATCATGTAGTCAAGCAATTTCTCTCATATAAATATCAACAATGTTGGTTTCCTTTTGAGTGAGTTTTACTAGAATAAAGTGGGAAGCTTTAGTATGCTTATCCACCACCACCATGATGGAATCGTGTTGCTTGGTTATTTTGGGAATCTTGGTGATGAAACCCATTGTTACAAATTCCCATTTCCACTCAGGAATGGGTAATGGTTGTAACAAACCAACTAGATGGTTGTGCTCAACCTTGACTTTTTCACATTCCAAACACTTGGAAATAAAATCAACAACCTCTTTCTTCATACCTAGCCAATAATATTGGCTCTTGACAACTTTAATAGTCTTATGGTAACCCGGGTGCCCAACATAAGGAAAATTATGCATTTATTTTAATATTAGACTTCTAAATTTCTAAATATTTGGAACATAAATTCTACCTCTATATAAATTCATGATTTTCTACTGCAAAATACCTTGCTATAATTTTGTCTTTATTTCCATGTATTATAGATCTGATTTTGCATCCTCTAAAATTGTGTCTTTCAAATATCATGCATACATGCTAATGGATGTAACATTCATCTCATTAACTCTCATGCGGAGTGCATCAATCTCCTTGTTCTCTTTACCCTTGATATGATCTATATCAAAGTCATATTCACTGAGGAATTCTAACCACCTTATTTTCCTGGCATTTAGAGTTGCATGTCCAAATAAATATTTCAGACCACTATGGTCTATCCTCAACTCAAATATTTTCCCCATGAGTTAGTGACTCCACATCTCCAAGGCATGCACTATGGATTCCAATTCCAAATCACGAGTAGCATAGTGTTTTTCATGTTCCTTTAATTTTCTTGATCCATAGAAAAATACACGTCCATTCTAACTAAGAACTCCACCAAGTCCTTTACATGAATTTTTGCATACAATGAAGTATTCATATGGATAAGAAATATTCAATATTGTATCACTAGTAAAGAAATACTTCAAGTGCTAGAAACTTCTTTCACGTTATGATGTCCACTCAAACTTCACACCCTTGTTTTGCAAGGAAGTGATTGGGTGTGCAATCTTTGAGAATCCTTCAATAAATATTATGTAGTAACTTGCAAGTCCCATGAATGATCTCACCTAAAAGACACTCCTTGGTGTTGACCACCCTTAAAGGGATTTTATCTTCTGTTGGTCCACTTCTATCCCTTTCTATGAAACAATATTCCTAGAGTAATGTATGTTCCTCCGATAGAATGAGAACTTGCTCAAATTTGCAAATAGATGATGTTCTCTCAATACTTGTAGCGCCATAATCAAGTGATGCTCACTCTCTTCTTCATAATTTGAGTAAATAAGTATGTCATCCAAAAATACAATGACAAACATATCTAGGTATTCTCTAAAAATGCCATTCATCAAACACATGAAGTTAGTTGTGCATTTGATAACCCAAATGGCGCCATTGTGAACTCATGATGTCCATACCTTGTTCTAAAGGCAGTATTGCTATTTTCTTCTTCATTAGTTCTTACCTGGTGATAACATGACTTAAGATTGATATTTGAGAATACTTTAGCATCTTTCAGTTTATCAAAGAGATAATCTATCCTTAGAAAATGATACTTTTTCTTCACAGTTACCTTGTTCAACTACCTGAAGTCAATGAAAATCCTCAAGGTTGCATCCTTTTTCTTCAAAAATAATACTGGGGCACCCCAAGGTGACACACCTAGGAATACATACCCCTTCTTTAGAATTTCCTCCATCTGCATTTGCAACTCCTTCAATTTTGGTGTACTCATCCTATAAGGTGTCTTGGATATTGGGGCTACCCTAGGCATCAAATTTATGGAGAAATCAATATCTTTGTTCGTTGGCAGCCCTATTATTTATTTAAATACATATTCAAACTCTTTTTGGACTTCATAATCTTTGCTACTTGGTACTTTATGTTACACATCAAAATTACTCACTTCAATGATGACCTACAATCACCATTACAAGTGTTGCAAGTGTAGCACTTTGGCCACAAATGTCGCAAACATCACAAGTGTCGCAAATATCATAATATCATCTTTCCTATGTCGAATGACATCATGGGAACACTTGAGACATCCTCAAAGACTGGCTAAAATAAGGATATGTCATTTGACAAAGAGTAAAAAGCTTTTTCCTTGAGAAAGACCACTTGAAAATCATTTTTGAAGGGAATCTCTCCCCTACCCATTGGTAGGGAGCACTAGCACTCCTTTCCTTCCTTCAGGGGAGTGTTGCAATGCTCTATGCACCATTCTAGGGGAGTGTTGTGTTGTTGAGGAAATCAGGGGAAGATCCCCCTTATCTCTAAAGTTAGTTTGATTTGAATATGAGGTCAAGGTTGGATCTTAGGGAGGATCCACAACTAATGGATAAATATACTCAACCTATCCCAAGAATATCTAAGGTGGTTAGGCCTCTCAAAGCCTATATAAGGAGGCCTCCTCATGGTAAAAGGAGGAGACATTTAAGGCATCAAACTTATAATCTCATAAGGGAGAATAATCAGTGAAAGTATAGTCATTCTGATCTTGGAACTTTTGAGCAAGGGTTTGGACAAAGAGAGATTGGTTAGGTTGTTGCATCTACATCTACAGTTGTAAGCACTTTTCTTTGTTTTCATTAATATATATGTGCTTGGCATGTTTCCTTCAATTTTGTGTATTTTTCATGAACTTTTTCCTTTTGATAGATATATTTCGAAGCTAATCATGGTAGAATAGGAAGTATGTTCTATATTCATTGTTCAATGGATTTCAGGACCTTCTAAAGATCTTAGAGATCAAGATCAGCCTGGATCGAGTAAGGACAAACTTCACTAAAGGTATTTATACTCCTTTCTTCTTCTTCCTTGACTAGTTTATCTTCATTAGAAGGAATGTCAGTGTCCAACATTAGCACCTTTCTGTCTTGGTTATAGGGATCTAGGATCCAAGAGGGAATTCACCTGTCCGTAGGCAAATTTTCCTGTAACATAAATTGGCGACTCAAGTGGGGATCGAAGCTTTCAGTTTTGGTTTCCTTCCTTGGTATTGTTTTTGGCCTTTTCTCACCTTTAGATCATGCTCACTGTATTTTTATGGTTCTTAGATGTGTTGTTGGTTTTTGGATTCATCCCATACATACTGAATTTCAGATTTTTCTTGAGTTTTTTAATTAATGGGCAAGTTTCTCTTTTCCTCAGAGGCTAGAACTCCTCTACCTTTACATCTATAGAGATAGCTCACCCATGCAGGCTCCCACAGAGCATTGCAACGCTCTTGGGCCCTTGACACTAGAGTGCTGGTCTTTTTTTGCTAAAAAATATTTTGGGAATCCATCTCTAAGTGTAGATTTTGTTGATTTATCTGCTTAGGACTATTACTACCTCAGTGTGTCTTTGGTTTAGCCTCCAATAATTTGATTTCTAAGAATTTATGATGTTTTGTTTGGATTTTTGCATCTCTCTTCCTTGCTTTGAGTCACTCATCTTTTTTGATATTTGGAGTCAATCTAGTGCTTTCTCATTTATCTGATTGTATGAAAGTTGTTGTAAGGAAATTAAGAGATTTATGCACTGTTCCATTTTGTATTTGAGGTCATTTTCAAGAAATTCCTCTTGTTTGAGATTTTGGTTTTCTTTTTCCAAGTTTGCTTTCTTTTTTTATTCTTACTTGATCATAGTGAGAGTGTGTTTTTGTTTATGTGAAGTTTGCTTCTGATTTATTAAATCTCACAGATCTTGAAGTATGATTGACATAGGAAGCTTTACATCAAACTGACTATCATTCACATTTAAACAAAAAGAATATATTTTCACGATTGGTTTTTGGATATTAGAACCATTTTCTGAATATTTTAGCATTATGTTGGATTCTTGATTGAGAATGATTGCATGAGGTTACTGCATACAAGTGTTTAACAATGAAAGGAAAATTCCTTCTCCTTCCCCTAAATAGACATTCATTGAAAGAAAAGATTGCTTATTTGGGAATTGAGTCATAATATCACCAGTTTCACTCTCATACACGTCTGAGTAAAGAATAACCACAAAAATCAACGCTAATTAAAATTGACCTAGAACATTTTGTTTTTAGAATATTCCACCAACATTAGACTAGTATTAGTGCTTTGGATTAGGCTCTGAGTACAACTCTCCAAAGCACTAAAAAAAAACATTCGCATCTTGCGATAGGGAGAGAAAATCCAATTTTCATATAAGCTTTCTGAGATCCACCTCTCACATAGGGGTTACGCACGAGGTCATGTTCGAGAGAGTTATGGAGATTATCCCTCTATGGTTTAACCATTTGTAGTAGTCAGATCGTATATTGGGGGTTCTTATTGAGGCTCAACTATCTTCATTTGGTCTCGTTACTTCGTGAATTCCCAATCCATTCAGAGTCCTCTAGAGTTCTACCGGTCCACTTCTCCTCAGTTCTCTTAAAGGATTTCAGACTTGTTATCCTGCCCATACGTTTAGACTGGACTATCGACTGTACCCACCAGGGGACCAAATGCGAATTGGTGTCCTTAATAGCCATAATATTTAGGGTCTTTACACAAGGTGACGGTGAAGGGAAGTCTTCATTGTACTTGGAACAAATGGTGACCAAACTCACTCGGGATCCTTGGAGGGTAAATCCACGATTATTTTGTGGAAGCTTGCACCAAGATGTAAGTCCGTTAAGCAGGTCACCATCGTAACTATTCCACCCAATCATATCCTAGCCCCTTATTGACATGATCACACAATGCTAGATTTCATCACCAACTAGTACGGTCATCAAGAGAAGGTTTTGTTTTCATGGTTTGATTCGTAGATTTTATTAGTGCATGCTTTTCCTTTTCTTTAGTTGGTCATAGATTTATTTTTTCGTTCATTACTTAGCTCAAGAAACATCGACCTTCATCGTTCACGTAGGATGCAAGGGTTACCCCCGGAAGATCTGAAAGGTTACCTACCTTTGCTTCCCACTCATCGGAAGGCCCTCCAGAGCCTCATAATGAACTAGCTTCTAAGGTTGGAAGCACACACTCTTTGGAACAATTTCAAATTATTTCAGAATCTTTAGAGGATTTCTGCCTCCTTGTCAATCCAACATTGAGTGTTTCACGAAATCCATGTATACCCCATGTTAACTCGTTTATAGATATTGTTGTTGATACCGATATACCCACCGGACCTAACACAGCATCTGGAGTAGAGGATCCACTTTTCCAAACTGAATCATTTAGGACCTCGGCTCATATGGTTGGAACCTATGGTTTTGGTTCTATCCCTTTGTAAGTACGTGATCTGTACGGTAACCTAGGAGCGAGTCCCAGTTGACCTATGGCATCAAAATTGATTGAGACGTTTGTTAGATACATGGTACCTTTAGACCACATTACTGGTATGACCAATAATGTCATCACCATTGCAGACCAATTGTTGATTGGTTCTCACTCGAATCCTACTCTCCAAATGGTGCATTCTACTATCCATGTCAGTAATGTGACACCTCTCCAAGCTCCAATTGGAACACCACTTAGGCCAAATCCATCACTTCCCCCTGGGTACATAGCTATGAATCCTTCCATTGCTAACACTGCGCAGGTTACATCCAGAGTTTCTGGACTTTTTGTTCCTCCTGGATATAACATCGTTGTTGGTTTTATACCTACACCTTTATTTGGAGGATATGGCATTGGTGGCTCTAATCCAATTGGAGGCACATGTCATTCATTCACTTATGGTTACCGGATTCCTATAGGAAATCAACCTCACACTAGGGGGAAACCTCAATTTGGGGTTCAACCTCCAATAAGGACACAACCTCAACTTGGGGGGCAACCTCAGGCTGGAGTCCATAACCCATTGTATGGAAAGAATGCACCTGCAACACAAAATCTATCTTAAAACCTTCCTTTCCAAGGAAACCCATAATTATCTAGGGCACAACATCCTCAAGGAAAACAACAACCTTATATTTCCCACGGGACTCATGTGTATCCTCCTCATGCACAAAATGTTTACCCTCCTTATGGACAACCAAATCCTCTGACTTATCATCCTCAGAACCCATCAAGTTATCCTCCACTTGTAAATGCTTCTCAACCATCGTCGAATCCTATTTATCTTGGTCAACAACAAGCATATATAGGAGGACCTACTATATACAATTATCCATCTAACCCAATTTATGGTCATATTGGTATCCCTATGCCACACCAATATCACCCTCAGGTTAACCACTGATTACTTTTCCTTGCAACTTTGGATATCCCAGACTTGTCTTGGTTTACCAATGATCCTATACTACATTCTCCTTTTTGGCTAGTGATTCCTGCTAAATTACCTTCCGATATCCCAAAGTTTGATGGTAAACCTAGAGAAGGCCTAAATAACCATGTGATGACTTTCCATTTATGGTGTTCATCAAACTCCTTAATGGACGATTCTATACATTTATGTCTCTTCCAACGAACACTTACAGGATCAACAACCAAGTGGTATATCGAAATTCCACATGGTTCTTTCCAAGATTTCAACTCCCCTCCATGTCCTTTCTCACGCACTTTCAACTACCCATTCGTTATGAGACAGGTACCAAACTCTTGACCTCTCTTCATAAAACTAACTCCATGCATATATTTGATCACATTCATGAGTGGAAATGACGATGAAGGTTGATCAAAGCAATCAATCCTGACCAGTTATTGGTAGAATGGTTTACCAAATCCCTTTTACCCCCGATTGCTTGTGAGGTCGCTATGGGCAGTGTAGTCACTGAGGAAGAAGCCATTGCTTAGGCTTAGTACTTAGATTTGGTTTATTCACAATATGGTAATTTGTATGAGTTGATTCCAAATGCTACCCATGCCACTACTGATCCATTCAAACCTTCATCCTCATCAAATGCAGATGGTGTTATCAGCACCGTTAAAAACTAAACTACTTCATAGTCAACTGGAATTGTAAATCGATCTGCTTCAGCACTGTCTCCCAGTTCGACCTCACTCTCCTCTACCTCCCTTCGAACTCAAGTCTCTGAGGTGAATGCAGTTCAATATGCCCCTTCACAATAATCCGGAGGTAAGAATAAGACAAAGAACAAACCCAAGAAGAATAACACTAATAAACAACCCAAAACACAAACTCCACCACCTGCTGCCGAAAATAAGCCATAGTGGAAGCCACAATTCCCATGTCTTATTTGTGGTGACTATCACTACACTCGATATTTTCCACATTGTGATGAAGTGGCAAAACTTTTCAAGGGAAATTCCCAACTCACTGTGCTTACACAGCCCTTTCCTCAACAACAATCTATGGTTGTTCAAACCCCCTCTCTAGGGGACAGTTCCATCCACCCTCCTACTGATGAAGCCTCAAAGAGTGCTCACATTTATATGTTCAGTGGAATTGATTTAACCACTCGCTCTATGACTTACGACACGCCAGCTAAACTTGACAAAGAAAAGGTCTCTAACGGTTCTTTACCGGATCCATATCCCACGACTGTTATTTATCCTTCTGTTAGTCCTCCCCTTGGGTCACTACAGATAGAGAAACCTACTTTCGACTCTATACTACACCCTCCCAAGAGAACCATCCGTAAATCTCCTTTCAATCCTAGCTCACGAGCTGCCGAAAACTACAACATTGTTGAATATTTGGCCCAAACACCATGTGCTATGTCTGCACTAGAGGTTCTACAACATTTCCCAAGTCAATGTAGAATACTATTGGCTTCCATTGGCGCTTTTGATCCTGAGTCATCTAATAACATCACGTTTAACCTGGACAATTTTAAGTCATGACTTTCTCATCAACTCACTTTTCAAATCAATGTTGTTGTTCATAATCAACACATTCACCCCACTATTTTGGATGAGGGAGATTATACTTATGTCATGTCGTTAGCCTGCTAGAAAGTTTTAAAATCACATGCACTTAACCAATCCCCTATGATGTTACGATAATTTGATGGGTGATACTTCCATCCTCATGGACTCTTGCAGTCCTTAGCCATTCAGTTGGGTGAAAAAACTGTCTCTGTTGATGTCGAGGTAGTTGATGCTCCACTCGATTACAACTTGCTACTCAAAAGAAGTTGATTTTATGCTATGACTGTCGTATCTTCTTCAATGTTTCTATGTGTACAATTTCCTCATCAAGGTAAAATTGTCACTATCGACCAATTAAATTACTGTACACCCAATGCTTGCACTCCTGCTACCAACACTATTCCTTTCTTGGGAGATCACAAGATCATGTATGAAAGTGTTCGTGTAGGCTTCTTAAAAGACGCTAGCCTTATGGGTACCTTCCCTGCACTGCTTCCTCCTACCAAACATCATATTGCCACAATCAATATGATTTTGACTATAGCTTATCGGTCCTTGGAATCATCTGATCCTTGGATTGTACCTAGTCCTTTGGAGTTTGATGCACTAGGTGACGCTATGCCACTTAGTCCAGTCAAGGCTTTGTACACTGCTATTCAATCCACCTCTCCCTCCATAGATGAACAACATCTATTGGCACCCGACACTTACTCTATGCCATATTGGTTGAATTCCTTGTCTTCTTCTTTTGACTACATTTCCAAGATTTGTCCTTCCGACGAATCGATTATGGAAATGATTAGCATTGAAAAAGTACCTTGGGATGATAACCATCCTTGATCCTCCTTTCTTCCACCTCTTCGAGAAATACAAGAAGATATACACTCTATATTCCCCCCCGATGTTGTCGACTTTCCACAATATCCTATACTTACACAGGATACTATTTCTTAGGGGAATTTAGGCAACATTTCTTCTACATTCATTATTGATATTTCAATCAAGGAGGGTGTCATGGAAAATATTAATCTCGGTGCTAAATGTTCACCCAAGGAAGTTGTTTCTTATACCACTTTATTCAATGACTTATGTGATGTCTTCTCTTAGAGCTATGAGGAAATGCCATGGATTGATCCTTCGATTGTTGTCCATGAAATTAAAACTTACCCAGGTGTTAAACGTGTTTAATAGAAAGTTCTCCTGGTTCATCCTAAGAAAACCATAGCTATTAAGGAAGAAGTTGAGAAATTATTGAAATTTGGCTTCATCTATCCTGTCCCCTTGATGGAATGGGTTTCTAACATTGTTCTGGTCACTAAGAAACAAGGGACCATTTGTGTTTGCGTTGATTATAGGGATCTCAATAAGGCTTGTACGAAAGACAATTATCCTACACCCTTCATCGACCAGATCATTGATAATTGCGCTGGTAGCATGATTTTCTCTTTCATGGATGGATTCTGAGGGTATAACTAGATTGACATTCTACCCACTGATCAACACAAGACAACCTTCATCTGCCCATGGGGAACTTTCACCTATTGAAAATTTCCATTTGGTCTCAAAAATGATGGTGCTGCATTCCAGCGGGTTATGTCATATGCTCTCCACGATATCAAACATATTGCGGAACCTTACCTCGATGATTTACATGCCCATTAATCTAGTTGGTCAGACCATATTGGCCATCTATGGGCTATTTTTCTTCGATGTCGATTCTACCTTATTCATTTAAACCCACACAAGTGTGTCTTTGCTGTCGAATTAGGTTGACTCCTTGGTTTCGTTTTCTCCAAATACAGGATTCAGGTGGATCCCTTAAATATTAAACCTATTCTTGCTTTACCTCCACCTAACAATTTCATGCAACTCCAAAGTTTGCAGGGGAAAGAAAATTTTCTTCGCCGTTTCCTTTGTAAATACGCTGTGATTACCAAAGGATTTATGCAATTGTTGCAGAAAGACACTCCTTTCATTTGGGATGACACTGCTCAATGATTCTTTGATGCACTAAAGCATGCATTAACCAATACACTTCTGCTACATCCTCCAAATTATACGTAGGACTATATCCTTTACTTAGCGGCCTTTACTTCCACTATTGTTATGGTGTTAGTTCAAGAGGACCCTAATAGTGATGAACATGTGATATACTATCTGAGAAAAAGTCTATCTCGTCCAGAACTTTGATATTCACATGCTGAGAAGTTGGCTCTCGCAGCTATCATTGTTGTCCAGAGGTTTCACCATTACATCTTGCTACACACTACCATGGTTATTGCGGAATCTAACCCCATGTATCATATTCTGACACGTCAATTCCTTTCGGGAAAATATTCCAAGTGGATCGTTATTCTTTAGGAATTCGATCTCGAGTTTTCCAAGTCCAAAGACAAAAAATCTTTGGTGTTTGCGGAGCTCATTTGTGATCTTCCCCATACTGATGAAGATACTGAGCCTAGATATTCTCTCCCCGATGAATCTCTATTCCTCATTAGAACGTATGATCCATGGTATGGATACATCCTCTTTTATCTCCAGACCCAACGTTTTCAACCTGATATCTCTCATGAAGAACATCGTCGTATTCGTCACCATTCTCGACACTACCTTATCATCAGTGACACTTTGTATCGCCATGGTATTGACACTATTATAAGATGTTGTTTAACTCATGACGAGGATGAACACATTCTTAATGGCTGTCACCTTGGGGCATGTGGCAGTCACCTTTTTGGGATGGCTACAACTCAAAAAAAAATATGTGTCAGCTACGTTTGGCCCTCTATTTTCAAAGATTGTATTGAGGTTGTCAAAAAATTCCCACCCTACCAAGCTTTTCATAAAAAGACACGCACCCACCCCTCTCCATTGCATCCCATTATCGCCATTGACCCATTTTCCAAATGGGGCATTGATTTCATGCAGTGTAAGCCTAACTTAGCCGGAGGGCGCAGTTATATCATCGTTGTCATTGATTACTTCAAAAAATGGGCTGAGTCTATGCCTACCTTTATGAATGATGGTCATACTGCAACTCTCTTCTTATTCAACCACATCATCACTCACTTTGGTGTTCCACAAGCCATTTTCATTGATCATGGTTTACATTTTCAAAACTAGATGATGAGTGAGTTACATGCCAAGTTGGTTTTTCGCCATGAGAACTCATCCCCTTACTATCCTCAAGAAAACAGACAATTTGAATCTATCAACAAAGTCCTTAAACCCACGATTCAATGTATGGTAGGGAAAAAAAAACGTCTTGGCACTTAAAAATTGTCTCCGCTCTCTGGGCTTACCGCACCTTAGTGAAAATGGCTTACCGCACCTCAGTGAAAACCGCTACTAGATTCACTCCTTTCCAGTTAGTATATGGAATAGAAGTTGTTTTACCAATCGAGTGTGAAATTCCCTCATTGAAAATCAAAGTAGAACTCCTACCTCACACTTCTACTGAAGAAGAATGCTTCCTAGATCTAACTAGTTTGTATGAAACACGTTGTGATGCTATTCTCCTTAACGAGACGTATCAAAAGCAAATAAATAATCAATATGAAAAGTCCACCCATCCTCGTACTTTTTCATAAGGAGACCTAGTCCTTGTTTATGACCAAGATCATCATAAGTTAGGGACAGGAAAGTTAGAAACTCTGTGGCATGGTCCTTACATTGTGAAACATGTTTTACATAGAGGTGCCTATGAGCTAATTGACTACGACAAAATCTCCTTGGGTGAGCCCCAAAACGGGCTTTACCTTAAGAAGTACTATGCATAGAACATCTAACATGTGTGTTTGGTACACTATTGTATTTTAGTTTTGGTGCGTATTTTTCTCTTGCATGCATGATTTTTGCCTTAGCTGCTTACAATTTGTCTTTTGATTGCGTGTGTAGATGAAATCTTCCTTTCCTATATTTGTCAGGTTTGTGGATGGCGCTAGTTGACACACCCAAAATATTGCTTCTGAAGCTTGGGTCATTTACCACTTTGATGAGTTGGTGAGTTCATGAGGTATCTGTCTAGGATCAACAACTACAAACATGGAAGAATATCATGTTGTCATCAAACTCTTAACCGAAGCCTCCTGACTAGGTTTATCACACATGATTATTAACCTAGACTCTCAACTAGTGGTTTGTCAACTTAATCAGATCTACACCATTCAGAATCCTATCCTATTGTGTCTCCACCTACAAGTTCGTCGTCTTGAAAGAATGTTTGATTTTATTGAATACAAACACATACCAAGAGGACTTAATACAACTTTAGATTTGCTAGCAAATTATATCATGGATCGGTATCTCACACATGGATGATTTTTTCATAAAGGAAATAAATCATATAAAATACATCACATGTAAATTAAACGCATCACATAAAGACATTATTATTTTAAAAAATCATTTGGCACTGCAAAAAATCGGATATGTATATATATATTGCGTTATAGAAAATTCTTGGCTACATCAAAAAAGTACTTAGAAGGATAAAAGTTTGGGTCATCATGCCCATAAAATCATCATACAGAGCATACAAAAACATCAGGAAGGTCCTAATCCTCCTGCATCACATTGTGATCTGAGTAGCACACTACTGCATGAGCTACTCATCTCAGTAGGGAGTTCAGGCTCTAGGGGACTCCCACTGTATGTCTTTCTAGATGCAAGGGTACAAACCCCCTCCTAAGAGGAGGGATACCCATCGTGATACCACAAAGGTTTCTCTCAACCTACCAAAGACCCCCTATCGCTACGCCATGCTCTACTTCTACACGAGCATCTCCAATACGCCCCAGTGCTGACATCTCCGCGTGGACGTGTTGTTCCTCTGTCTGCACGATGAAACAATACATCTGTTAAAATATCTTCTAAGTACACATAAAAATAATATAAAATTTAAAATAAAATAAAAAACACTAGACAAGTTTTTTTGGTTTCTTACCTGATGCATCCCAGTCCATTCCATCTAGAAGAACCAAGTCCATGCTACCCTGAAAATACACTCCGGTGTATGGGAAGTCCTCTATGATGATCAGTTGGTGTATTAGGCAAGAAAAGAAGTCACCTATAAATCTAAACTCTGACTCTGACCCCAGCCTCGAAGATAGACTCGTCCAGTGCTCCATGCATGGTTCACCCACCGGTTGTACTGCTAGTGCAATATGTGGTTGCGTCTGTGGAATCCTCTCTAGGAAGAATGAAACCAGAAACAAACCATATCAAAACTGCCTCTGCTGCCCCATCCTGCATCTCGAAATCTGCTCTTTCACATTTTGAAGGAATGTTTCACTCCAGTTAAATACAATTGGCTCCATAAACTGTAAAGCATAAGCCATCTGTGATCTCGAAGCAAACTATACACTGGTACTACCTGCCAAACTAGTGATTGGAAAAAAAAATATCAAAGAGGTAGATCCCTAACATCTTTTATCGCAATCCTACCTCCCACCAATCTCTATCCTAGAATGCAATGATTTGCCAGATATTCTTCTACAGGCATGGGAAGTTCCTTCTGTCCAGATAAGATAATAGAGGCCTCTCTCTTTGAGAGGTTGGTCAGGAAATAAACATCCTCTAACTCAATGGTAAGCAGTTGTATCCCAATTTGGAATCCTTGTTCAACATTACTCCATAACCCAATCATGTACTCAAGAAGCAGAACTTCCTTATTCATCTTCTGCATCTTGAAAAACTTGAGGAGACCACAATTCTTCAATGTGGCCCTTGATCAGGGATTTTGCAAAGAATCCACATCATTGAGGTCATGCTCACCCTATTTCCACTCAATCATTATTTTTTTCCAAGTTTAACCTGCAACCATCATCAATAATAGGCCATTAGTCATGTTACATTAACGATTTTTTGGGTAAATTAAACTTTAAAATAAATTTGGTTTTGTTTGTCATGCCAACGCCCTATTTATTCTTTGATAAGAGCACTAGCGCCCCCCCAACAGGCACAACGAAGCATTGAAATTTTGAATAGCACTCCCTCTATCTCTTTAGGGGAGCGTCGAGCCTCTTTGGCACTTGGGGCCCTCCAGGCCATAAAATTTAAAGAAAGAAATTACCTAAAAATAAATTTTAAACCATGAAAAATGTTTGGAAGGTGTCTAGGAACAACCTGATCTAGATGGAATAATAAATGGTTGACTGTAGCTCTGGCACCGATGACTCCAAGAATCGCTCTCCAAAGCCAACTTCTCCACTACTAGAAGTTTTGTCACAAAATGAGTTGGTAAAAACATTTTTTACCCTATATTACTATTACAAATTTCATCTTTTGCTAAAACCATAGTTATTTTGGGTTTTGTAAATCATTTTGGAGATATTATTAATACCCTGGTATGCATTTTTATCATTATTGGCAAGTTTTGAAGCAGTTTTGTTCAATTTGTATCTTGTCGCATTAACAAGCATGGTCTTAGTTCCTTTCCATGCTTGAAAAAACATGAGAACGCAACCGAGTAAATTTTTATCTCTTTTTCAGACTTGTATGGATACATGAAAAAGGAACCTCCTGGAGTTGTCTTTTATCTCTTTTTAGACTCTCTAAATGTGAAAATATTGCCAAGTGATCTTGCTTCCTTTCGCATTTATTAAAAGGTTTTAAATGGCATCTTTCAAGTGATAATTTATCTCTTTTTAGGCCTCGCAAGACTAAAATTACGAAAAAGGACAACCCTAAAGTCATCTTTAAGCTCTTTTCAAACTCTCTAAACATGACAAATAGCTGAGTTTACCTTCTATGGACTTGTTAAAAAAAATCATACATTGAAGAGCCCATATGAGAACGAACCCTTACTTCTTCCAGTTTGTTAAACAAAGGAAGATGGACTTACTGAAGGTGAGTTATATCAAGCATGTGTTTCCTTACTCAAGCTCATTAAATTAAAAAAAAGAGGTACTCGTCTATCTGGATGGGGGGGGAATTTGAAGGAAGCAAGCCAAGCAGTTTTTGAAAACATCACAGATCACTCTTATGGTCGCCCTTGAACACGACACTTTGTCTTTTCATACATTTTAATCCACTCAAAATATGCACTGAACGAATCCTCTGAGTTTCTTTAATCCTTTGAGTCACTCGACAAAATTCACAGTATCCACTACATCATCATGTTTTGGTCCATGTCATGTTTCTGCTATTGTACCTCTGTGTTCAAGGGAAGTATCTTCCTCGAGAGTCAACCATCACAAATTTCCTATTTCAACACCCATTTTAGTCTGTTCTCATTTTATTCACCACCTTATATCTCTATGTTAGTTTTTTGTCGTTGATGGGGGATACATCAAGGCCCTCATTTGACGAGTCTATTCCTATTGACTTCAACACATTATTTGGGAACTAGACCTAGAAACCAGTCAGTACCTTGGGACCTGCATGCCTCAATGGTAGGCCTCCTCTCTTCTGACAGTAGGTTTACATCATTGACCCCTGATCAAATTATTCCGCAAATGTTCAACTTCAGCTCATTTATTCACATTCACTGGAATGTACTAGGGTACCATGGGAATAATTGACATCAATGGTGATTTCCCTCGCACTTGTTAATGATTTACCTCATTGACCAGTAATCAAGTGGTTTCTACCATGTTCTACATCTGGACATCTATTCACATGGTTAGATTCATATTTCATTAGGATCAGTAAGAAGACCTTGGGTTGAGTGATCAATCTGATATATAATTTTCCCAAGTTGCGATGGAGTTTCTTTTGAGAATATTGATACATATACTGTCACATAGATCCACTTTGTATTGGTCCATGGCTATGTATTGCCGTCTCATAGCTCCACTGTGTATTTTTTGTAGCTACAATTAGTTCATGTCATGGAAGTATAGATCCATGTTGTATCTTTGGTGGCTATACCTTTTTATTAATATAATTATGGATCTACAGTGTATGTTATGGCGGTCATACCTTGAAAGTCTTTATCACTCAAGTATAGGTATGCCTTCCTTCGGTTTGAAACATATCATAACATTTGTCTGGTGGTTGTATGCATCTTCTACCATGTTCTTCGATTCCATGCCCTTGCTTGAAAAATTCTACAAAGTACTTCAG
This sequence comes from Picea sitchensis, assembly GCA_010110895.2. NCBI lineage: Eukaryota > Viridiplantae > Streptophyta > Pinopsida > Pinales > Pinaceae > Picea > Picea sitchensis. The sequence continues at coordinate 49,736 of SNQJ01S0043635.1, forward strand.
TCATCAGTTTCCGTCTTCTAACTTCACACTTTGGAGGGCAATCTGCTACACATCAAAATTACTCACTTCAATGATGACCTATTGTCATCATTACAAGCGTCGAAAGTGTCACACTTTGGCCACAAATGTCACAAAAATCACAAGTGTCGCAAGTGTCACAAATATCATACTGTCATCTTGCCTATGTCGAACGACATCACAGGAACACTTGAGACATGCTCAGAGACTAGTTAAAATAAGGATATGTCATTTGATGAAGAGTACAAAGCTTTTTCCTTGATAAATACCACTGGAAAATCATTTTTGAAGGGCAGTTCTCCCCTACCCACTATTAGGGAGTGCTAGCGCTCCTTTTCTTCCTTTGGGGGAGCGTTTCAACACTCTGTGCACCATTCTAGGGGAGTGTTGTGTTGTTGAGGAAATCAGGGGAACATCCCCCTTACCTCTGAAGTCAGTTTGATTCAGATATGAGGTCAAGGATGGATCTTAGGGAGGATCCAAAACTGAAGGAGAAATATCCTCAACCTATCCCAATAATTGTTGGACACACCTACCACACTTAGAGTGGGGGGTGAATGAGTGTGGGGATCATTTTCCCAAAACTTCCCCTTTCAACAAAATTCATTAGTTAGCAATCACCATTAACGCATTACTTATTTATGTCATTTATAACCATTTAGATGTGAACACATATCAACAGTATATATCAGCAACATAGATCATCAATGAGTCATCACCACAAGGAACACAAAGAACACAAGATGTATGTATAATTTTCTTTTTATTACAGACTACAATCCTTGGGGTTTTTCAACAACAATTGAATAGAGTACAACTCTACAAGAGCACCAAATCTATAATGCAAGACTCATATTACACCCTCAACACCAACTAATATGAGGCAACAATACTCAACAAATATCAATCTGCAACATGTACGCGGCCTCTTAGTAATGCAGCTCACGTGTGTACGTGCCTTAGCTCACTACAACATGCGTATGTACGCGGCCAATGTATACAATAGCCTATGTATACCTTATGAGCTATTAGGTTTTATCCTTCAAAATCAACTCATATCCTCTGCAACCAATTTATCATTTTCTTCTCTCTCTCACTGTCCAAACTGACCACTAGCCAGTCACAACACATCCAAGCTCTCCAATATCTTACTCATTCTCCACAACCAATCAATATGAATACTAACTCAATCATGTATAAGAAACTAGTATACCATAACAGTCATATCACAAGAGTACTACTCACTCCATCAACCAACATAAACCACATCAAAACAACCATACCAAGAATTCCCTAGGCATTTACAACACAACAAGAAATACTATCCATCAAGACAATAATGTAACCATACCAGTGTCTCAATGATAGATCTCAGCCCATAGAATGCAGATCTGGAACCTGCTTCAGTCTTCAACAACTTGTCATCAACTCAACCAAAAATCTCCATGATTTTATCCATTGTATGCTCCATGTACATAGACATCCCACGTACTGTACGCACCCTGAACACAGACAACTCGCATATACGCACACTATACATAGACATCCCGCGTATGCCTTAGAAAATAGGGTTTTTCTATAATTCTGAGAATTTCTCCGTCATGATCTCGAACTTGCTGAAACTTTAATGCATCCATTAGATCCTCCTGATATCCCATCTCTTAGAATATATCTTCAATCATGCTCAAGATATCCACACCAAAAGTGCTCTCACAAGAAGCTCTCCATCAATACTCCAAAAGATATTCTCACAAGAAACTCTTCATTGATCCACAAAAAGGATATTTTGCAAGATACCATTTCTATCTTATTTATACTTTCATCCTCTAGGTAAATTAACCCATTTCTAGGTCACTTAACCCATTTCTAGGTCATTTAACCCATTTCTAGGTCACTTAACCTATCTTTCTTATTTTAGGGTTAACCACTTTCCATAAATAGAAAGTTCTCCAATACTCTATCATTTAAATATTTCATCTTGATTTTGTCACTTCTCTTTATTATTTAAATAATCCACCTTGACTTTGTCACTTTACTTTATCATTTAACTAATGATATCTTCTTTTAAGTCACTTTGACTTCTTTGACCTTTGGGGGCTTCAAGCCTTCATATGGGGGTCCTTCAACTTTGTAGGGCCATAACTCTGAAACCATGAGGAGTTATGTGACGTTCCACATACCACCGAAAATGGCATGGCAAACACTATCCATCTAGGATAGTTTCACCAAAATAATAATTGATCTACATTTCATTATTCCACATTCAAGCATGGGTTGTTTAACCATGCTTCTAGGATAACTCAACCGCAAAGCGTCTTCCCATGACGGTTTTCACCATAATGGGACCACATTGGAGTTCATCGATTTGTACAATTTATCAACCATGATAAGACTATAATGATTCATCTTTTCATTATCAAATAATCCATCTTCATCATGTATCAATGACAACTCATTGATCCATCTTCATCAATTGGTTTCCACTTGACATATATCATTCTCATCAAGGAAAATATATCTACATTGTTCATAAATCAATCAATCAATCAATCCATTGAAATAAATCAAACACTTGACATCAATCAATTACATAAATCAATCACACCTTTCGCATCAATGACAACATGATCCAACAATCTCCCCCTTGGGCATTGATGTAAATACCAACATTGATGTCAACACCAATTACCAATCATTGATGTCAACATGTAGATAAGACATGATCTACATCAATAGTTAATGTGACTATCTCTCCCCATCAATAAATATCAATCATATCAATGTTATTATCTCTCCCCCTTTGAAATCAATAGCAAAGGTCCATTCTCCTCTTGCGGCTTCTCCCCCTACTTGAACTATCCTTGGGGTTTCTCCCCTTGTCTGAATGCCTTTGATATTCCTATGAACAATCTCTCCCTTTTTTATCAAGGGATATCACTCTTATGGAATGTTGAATATACATCGCTCGTACTCCCCCTGTGACCATCGATCCCACTGGAATTATGCTTCTTTCTTCAAATACATGGCTCTTTTCTAGGTATGCATTTGATAAATATCTCCTCCTAGAATCATGGGAAGAAGAATGACTCCCCCTAAGGGTATGGCTCCCCCTATGTTCTCTGCAATATGAACAATATGCTACCACATGACGATCCTTGGACCTATTCATGCATCAAACTCATGCCATACCAAGCATCATGAAGCAAAAGATATGTTAATAATGAAATAGAGAATCATGAGAAAAATATAAACAAAGTACATCATGTACCAAAATGTGTGCTCATCATGCACAACACCCATGTACATCAACATCATGCAATGTGCCAAAATATATCATCCATGGAATGTATCAATCATATGCCTCTATCAACATGGAAACATGTTCATCTACCAATATGTCAACCATGTGCATCCACCAATCTGTCAACCATGTGAATCTACCAATATGCCAACCATGTGAATATACCAATATGCAAACCATGTGTCATATCACTCATGATATATCTCTACCATGAACAAAGTGCCACAATCATGTATCTCAAACAAATATCAATTGTTGTCCTAATTAAGTAATACTAATCCCATCTATGAGTGTACCAACTATGTACATTAGCATGTATCACCACTTGTACCAAGAAAGTACATCACCATGCACCAATACTACAATATGATGAATCCCCATACTTGTATGCTAAATCCTCGATAAGATATGTTCCAATCAAACTGTTAGTAGGTGCCTCTACCAATGTACTAATAATGCATCAAATATATGTACAACATGATCACCTCATCAATATTACCAACCACATGTCCCAATGCGTCGCACATAGATATTCCAAATGCATGCATCAAGTTTTCCAACAAGTAATATTCCAATACATCATCAAGATATATCACATAACCAAGGTGCCATAACTTCATTGTTATAACCAACGTTGTTCTTTCAACAGAAAATGCATCATTCCATACTCATGCATTAGTGCCATGCACCCAATATTTTATTTTACATCTTCACCTTACATAATCCAATATAGACTCATGAAAAGCTGCAACAAACAGTGTCAGAACCTGCAACAAACAATGGCATACCCTGAATCACAGAGTTATACCATCACATCAAGCTGCAACCCCTGTGCATTTCCTTTTTCCCAAGGATTTTTCACATATGCACGGCCTACTGCACAGACATATCGTGTATGTATGTGACCTATACAAGGCCAGCCTATGTATGTATGTGATTGATACCACTGTCACCCACATATACCTTAGTAGATGACATACTTGAGCTTCCCTTCAGACTTTCTTTCTGTTTTGGCTTCTCTGTCTTCTTCACCTACTTTTGTAGGTATCCCTGCTCCTCATAACTTGAGCTCCAGGCATCCATATTTTCAAATATGTCTCCCTTCTTACCTCATTCCTTCTTCTATCCATGCTATGTGAAGTCCTCATCATGGAATTTCTTCTTTTGTTCCATCACTCCTGGAATTTGTGGCCAAATCCACTACAGTTGTAGAATCTTATGGAATT
>SNQJ01S0043636.1:0-29209 GCA_010110895.2 Picea sitchensis
ATTTACATGATGAACGCCGATGCTAATTTATAGGTTAGGACTCATGATTACGGAACACCAGAATCTGTTGAGAAGGGAAAGGAAGCCACTAACCCTTTGAATCCTCTACAAATTGAGAAGGCAGTGGGAGAAACAATGAATCGCATCCCTAAAGGTGCGTGTAAGAAGGATTCCCATAATCCAAATGTGAGGGATGCTTAGAAATACTCTGTCATGGAGGATCTGGCACATACCCCTTGTGCAATGTATTCTCTAGAGGTCTTCCAGATTTACCCCTCACAAAGAAAAGCTTTGTATTCTGCCTTGGGAGGGGCAGAGACTAGTAACCTAGGAGTGATTTTTTTGATCCAACTGGCCTAAAATCTCATCTTCCTCACCACGTCGCCTTTCAGATAGTAGTGGCATACACCAAGAAATCATTGACACATAACATTTTTTGTATGGTGGTTGATGAGGATGCCTCGACTTGCGTGATGTTGTTGGCATGTTGGAAGGCCATTGACCATCTTGAGTTGTCTCTGTCGCCTACGTTGCTTACGAATTTTGATGCTCGATTGTTTAGACCACATGGAATAATTCCTTCCTTCCTTGTGCATTTAGGGGGTAAAAATGTGTGTGTCAAAGTTGAAGTAGTCGGTGCACCTCTCAACTACAATATTTTTTTATGATGGAGTTGGACTTATGTGATGCATGTAGTGATTGCCATGGTTTTTCGGGTCTTTTTCTTTATACATGAGGGACTAATTGTGAACATCAACCAGTTGTCCTTCCCTCGTCCTGACCCTTCATCGGGTCCTTCCACAATCTTGATGATTGATAACCCATGGCCTGGCACTATCAACTTAGCTACCAATTGTTTTCCATCATTGATGGGAAATTTTGATTACCCGTTGCCTTCCAATGATGTAAAGTTTATATCGGTTGTTCTCGACTAGCTAAGGGTTGCAATTTTTCAAGTGTCATATTTTAAAATGAGCTACTTTCATAAACCCATGGAATTTACCTTCCCCATCGGCCTTGATGGAAGGGATAGGGAACCTTGGCATGACTATGCCCTTATCTGCGGCTGAGGTTGCGTACAACATTGTCTAGCAAACCTCAACCAACCTAGATCAGACTGCTTCACAAGAGTTAGATCCAGTTCTCGAGCCTATTTGGGCTCAATATTCTCTTTCCGCTCAAGATTCTTTAGACTTGGTATTTCCCTCCAACAAAGCGATTCTCGAGGCAATGATTGGTCCCAATAGACCTTGGGATGATCTACATCATAGATCTTATTTTCTTCCCGAGCTTAGGAGAGTAGAGGAGGGAGAGTTTGTTTTGACTGTGAATGGAAATAAGCCTTGACATATCAATCTTATGGCTAATTTACGCCAAGGGTAACATGGAAAGCATTGATGCAACGATTCCAATCGATATCTCCAGAACCCCTGGCGTCATGGAGAATGTTTTCGTCGAAGCATATTTCTCTCCCTAAGAGATTTGAACTTACATTGAATTATTCAAGGAGTTCCACGAGGTTTTTTCCTAGTATTACGAGGAGATTCCAGTTATCGACCCACGAATTGTCGAACAAAAAATCACAACTTTTTGTCCCTTGGTTATGGATTAAGGAAGAAAAAGGAAGAGAAAAGATGAAGTATGAACTACGTTGAAGGCACACAGATCGAGGATGGGTCAAAGTGGTCAAAGAAACAAAAGAGAAGGAGCAAAGTAAGGGAAAGTGAGTCGTTGAACAAGAATATCAAGGAAGATAGATCAGTAAGGAAGATGGATCGTGTACAACTCAGTAAGCGGAAAAAGACATGAACGAGGTCTTTGGAGCACCTCGTGGAAAAGACAGAAAGACAGGTTGGTGAAGCCCTGAAAATACAAGTCAAGTGGACCTAGGGTTTTAGACATGTAGGGTTTTGGGATCTAGGGTTTTGACACTTAGACTTCGGTCTAATATTGTTAGAGAGCCATTGTAATGTATAAATAATGATATAGATGAGAGAAGAATTGGGTTTATCATTGTGGGTTAAGAGTGTGATTATTGTCATGCATAAGAGAAGTATTGTGTGGGAGAGCATTCTTGTATTTTGGATCTTCAGCTGGGTGCGAAGATCAAACCTGCAGCTGGGTGCGCAAGGAGGGGAGATAGAGAAGAAAGGAAAAGAGAGAAATCTACAAGCTAAGTGCACAGATAGAACTGTATGTTTTCATCTAATATATCAAGAAACACAGTTATGTGGATGTAGCCCTAGGGAAAGGGTGAACCACATATATTTTGTCTTTTGTGCAATTGATGTTGTGTTATTCACTATATGCTATATTTTTATTTCATTGTTGTGTTAGATCAAAGATATAACTTGCGAGGTAAGCTTAAGTGTGGTAAATAATAACTAGATTGTTGTGTCTTGTTGTCCTGGAACCTCTCTGCATTTCTTCTGGTTGTAGACACTTGTGTCTTGCAACCCCCTATTGCTACTTCGGGTGAGATTGCATATGCTTTGCAGGTGTTTCCGAAAGGGCCAGTAGTTAGGGCTTGTTGGTGCGATGTTAGAGTTGAACCCTGGGTCTGCCCCTATGCCAAAAAATGGTTTCATTGTTGAGATTGGGATCTTCTTGAGGGAATGTCAAGGTGGTTTCCATCGAAGACAGAGATTCATAAGTGGATAGAAGAAGAAGAGAGGGACTTTGCTGAAGCTCAAAAAGAGAACCCTAGCCTTAGTACAAAGGATTGGTTGGGAAGGTATATCTTTACTAATATACGCGAGATTTTATTTGGAGGAATTCATAACGAGCTATACAAGTGGTTAGCTAGATTAATAGATACCCAATTTGAAATCAGATCTAGACCACCTGTGGTTTGGACGTCAACATTGATCAATAACGTCAAGAGAGTTGATAACGTCATGTCAAGAGTAGTAGATAATTTGTTTGATAGCACTATTGGATGGTGCATCATTGAGTTTTCTATTGACATAGTAGAGTCATATAGCCAAGCAAAGAGATATTTCTTTAAGGGACCTAGAGGAAAAATTTTACACTTTTTGAAGTTGAAGATCAAGATGCTATTGCATGAGAAGAACATCTTGAAGATACCGTAATCGATCGGATTGAAAATATAATATTCAAGAACTCAGACAGTGACAACAACATGAAAGTTAGACATATGTGCAGTGGGAGAACCTTCAGAGAGGTTCCTCTGGTAATCTTGTTTGAGCAAAGTCACAAGCCACTGGCACAGGACGAAGGGTCCTACAGTGGATAAGAAGAAGAGTTATTGAATGAGGAACATTTAGGTTTCGGTAGGGAAGAGGAAGGGAAGACTGAAGAACCTCGCCTAGAAGAATCATAAACTTCAGGGACTGCGCCTACCATCGAAGTAAGTACTACTACTCCTCATGTTGTTTTAACAGCATTAAGTAACCAGAGTAGTCAAATTTATTAGAGAACTCAGAGCACTGTTACCAACAGTTGCATACATACTCAGTCAAGAAACCTAGGAAGATCTATGGTAGATGAAATGAGGCTACCTATATTTAGAGGATATGGATATGAAGATCCTGATCAACACTAGTTTTTATGCGAAGTTGTATGGAGTATTAAGAAAGTCAATGATGAAGATGTTAAGAGAAATCATTTTAGTACTACCTTGAGAGACTGCGCACTAAGCTGGTACATGAAGTTTGTTAAAGGGATTGTACAACCTAAACCTTTGAATGATATCAAGACTAAATTGAGTGAAAAATTCAAGAAACCCAAGTCAGAGTCACAGTGCATTACATAACTAAAAGAAATCAAGCAGAGAATAGTTGAACCTGTTTGGGAGTTGGATCATAGGTTTAAGACCTTGACAGGGTGCTTGATTTTTCAGATTCCAGACGAGCATAACAAGGAATGGTTCATTGTTTCCCTCTTACCACACATTAGAGTTCCTCTGATGCAACAGAAGGTTGCTTTGTAGGTTGAAGCATTGGAGATCACCATGAAACTAGAATCAACCCCTATGGGAGAATCCATCTTAGGTATGAGTCAAATTTTGAGTCAGCTCACTAGCTTATCTCTGCAGGTTGAAGATATGAAGAAAGAAAAGGGAAAATATAAAATAGAAGACATCTAGTGTATCAGATGAAATTCAGAGGGACATGATAAGGAACATTGTCCCCTATTTAATGATTACTTGGCCTCTGGAGCTCCGAGCCCTTTGAAGCAGGTTACTATACCTTGGTGTGAGGTATGTAGAAATATACATTGCCCTGGTGAATATTATTACATGAAAAAATATGTCTCGAAACCTACCAATCTTTACTGCAGATTCTATAAATCTGTGGTGCATGATGAGAATGACTGTAGGGCTTATGACCTCTTGCATTAAAGGTCAAGAAATAAATATAAAATTCAAGGAGAGATGCAGAAGTAGGGAAATACTACATAGTTTAACTCTCCAAGAAAAGGAAACTTCAACCCTCGTGGTGGATTCAGAGGAAGAGGACAAGGAGGAGGCATGGGTCAAGGAAGAGGTTACAACTCATTTGAACATGTTATTAAAGATTGTCCCATGTTGTTAGCTAAACTCCAAGAGAGATGGGGAGGAAACCAACAGGTACAATTAATATCAGTATAACCTCATGGAGAGGATCTTAGAGTTGTTTTTATCACTAGAATAGGTGTTGTTACAGGAGAAGACATGGTGACTCCAGGAAATACTATGGAGGAATCAAGGATCAGAAGAGCTGCAGAGAAGACGCAATTGTTTGATCCAAGGAAGGAAAAGAAGATATTTGAAGAGGCAATAAGAGAATTTGGAAGAGAACATACTTCATCATCAAAGGCACAACCAGAAGTGAGAGAATGTGGGATGCCTTTGGAATTCGATCAGTCTGCCTCACCGAGAGATGGAAAAGAGGTAAGCAAGTTTTTCAGTTTCTTGTATACATTTATTGATTTGATTAAGGATGAAAGAGTTGTGCAAGAAATACAACACTTGATCAGACAATATGAGATAGGTAGGGTAGATCTTCGTTGAATAAAGTAGTACATAAAGTATCTCAGAAGAGAAGGACAAATAAGGAGTTGCACCTTAATGCTCATATTGGAGACTATGACATAGATTATGTGGTCCTAGACTTAGGGTCAGAAGTCAATGTTATGACGATGCAGACCTGGGCACTGATGGGAAAACCTAAGTTGATTTAGTCCCCTATTAGGCTTAGGATGGCTAATTAGCAGGCAGTAAGCACCTTTGGAAGACTGGAGCATGTCCTTGTGTACATCGACGGGGTGAGGACATTTGTGGACTTCGAGGTGATCAAGATAGTTGACGATAGTTGTCCTTATCCTATGCTGTTAGGAATTGATTGGGCTTTCAAAAATTTGACTGTTGTTGATCTAAAGAGAGGAATAATGACATTTGAAGGTGATGGCCTGCAGGTCATTGCACCACTTGATACTGATGAAGGTCGTAGATACACAGAACCCATTAGAGAAGAAGACCACACATATGAGCTAGAGAATATATATAAATTGACATCAATGCAACATGATTACATTAATCCTACAACATATGGGAATTTAAGCTAGAAAAGTGACAAAAAATGCTCATCAGATTCGAAAGAAGCACTGGAGAATTGGCATAACAAAATGTATGAAGTTCTTGTGCAGAGGTGTGCCGGATAGACCAGGGAAGTTTGCTAGATTGGCACATAAGTAAGTAATCTGCCCACATTTTATGGTTTGAATCATTTAGAAACATTCTTATTGGAATTTGAATAAATTGTACCAGTACAACAGAGGTTGTTGGCACAGGATGAAGCCTTGAAAGAAACGCCAGCAAGATGGTGGAGAACACACAAGAAGAACATCGTGGAGTGGGTGCAATGTTGCACTTTGATGACAGTGCTCTTCTGAGACCAAGTCGAAGGGTGTGAGGTTCGATACAGTGTTGTCCGAAGGACAATGTGAGAAGTTTTGAGGAAGCCTGGAGCAACATTCCTCAAGAAAAGTGGGTGCATAAATTCATTAACACTTTCGACACAATGCATATCAATTGGTATCTTCAAGAAGAACTTCGCCTCACCACTTCATATTGGTACCATATGACTTAGAACTTTGTAGCTAGATTTTTATTTGAAAGTTAGTATGCCACAGTAGATTAGGATTTACAAGTTGTAAGAAAGAAAGTCTTTGAGGAGGCACCTAACCTCCTGTCGGAGCAAGAAGAAGATGAATGGACTGCACCTCTTCAGAAATTATAGGGTTGTTACAATATCAATGTTGATGAAGATGATGATCCTAGGAATGCGAAAATCACAGAAACTGAAGGACAAAGAGACATGGAAGGGCCAGGAGTTGAACTACCTTTCATTGGATAGCCAATTAAAATGAAGAAAGTTAATATTGGAACAAAAAAAGCACCTACGTTGGCCAACGTTGGAGATTATTGGGTTGATGCCACTATTGATAAGATCACATAATTATTGCATGAATATCAAGACTTGTTTCCAACCAAGTTCACTGACATGAAGGGAATTAAAAGGCCCATGGGAGAAATGAAGATCCCCTTGAAACCAGATGCAAGGCCAGCCAAGCAGAGACTCTATAGACTAAATCCCAAGTATAAGTAGAAAGTTAGGATTGAATTAGACAGAATATTGGAAGTAGGAATCATAGAACCTGTTGAAGAATCAGAATGGATCGTCCCTATGGTGGTCCACGATAAGAAGTCAGGAGAGATCATAATCTATGTAGATTTAAGGAAATTAAATGATACATGTTTACATGATCCATTCCATACACCGTTTATTGATGAAGTGTTAGATAATGTGGGAGGAAAGGAAGTTTACTCCTTCACAAATGGGTTTTCAGGTTATCACCAGATCAGGATTGCCAAGGAAGATCGACATAAGACCACATTTTCAATAGAATGGGGTTCTTTCCAGTACACATTGATGCCTTTCGGACTGAAGAATGCATCAGCCATATTTTCCAGGGTGATGGTCGAAGCATTCAAGGGATTTCTACATAAATTTTTGGAAGCATATTTTGATGATTGGACTGTTTTTAGCATATTGAAAAATCATATTGAATATTTAAGACTAGTGTTGGATAAGTGCACGCAATGCCAGATTTACCTTAACCTGAAAAAGTGCATTTTCCTTTCACCCTTTGGAGTATTGTTGGGACACATTGTATGTAAGTAGGGGATGTTGGTAGATCCTTCCAAGATCGCCATCAATGTTGATCTACCTCCTCCTACTTCGGTTAGGCAGATGTGCATTGCGCTGAGACATAATGGATACTATAGAAATTTTATCAAGGGATATGCACAAATAACAACACCCATGGAAAATATCTTAAAGAAAGATCGCCAATTTCAATGGTTAGAGGAATGTCAACAGAGCTTCAACACATTAAAGCAGAAGATAGTCACTACGCCTATCTTGGTTTTCCCAGATTGGAGTAAGGAATTCTATGTGCATGTTGATGCTTCATCTATCGCATTAGGAGCAGTGTTAGCACAATCAGGAGTTTGAGATATTGACCAACCATTAGCCTTTGCTAGAGGGAATATCTCCATAGGTGAGATAAATTACACTACCACTGAAAGAGAAGGTTTAGCTATGGTGTACGTGCTGCAGAAGTTTTGACACTACTTGCTAGGAGGACACTTTAAGATGTTCATTGATCACTTTGCGCTGAAATACTTAGTCAACAAGCCAGTGTTGGGGGGAAGAATATGCATATGGCTACTATTATTCCAAGAATATGATTTTTATATTGTGGTCAAGCCAGGTAGACTAAACAAGGGACCTAATCACTTATCCATATTGGAACATGGAGAAGAACCTACCATTTTGGAGGATACACTACTAGATGCACAATTGTTGGCCATCAAAAATGTTGATGATCACTTCACTAAGATAGTCCATTTCATTTCAACAGAAATGGCACCTCATGAATATACAATCATTCATAAGAAACAGTTAGTAGTTCGTGTTGCATATTTTTCACTTATAGTTGGACAACTATATAATATGGGACCTAATGAGATCTTGAGGAGATGTGTTATGGAGGTAGAAAGACCACTGATTCCGGCAGAAGCACATGAAAGCATCGCAGGAGGACATTATGCATGGAAAGGAACCACATAGAAGGTTCTTAGAGCGGGCCTCTGGTGACCCACTTTACATAAAGATGCTAAGGAATACTACAGAGCCTGCAATGTATGCCAAAGGGTTGGGAAACCTTCCAGAAGAGATGAGATTCCTTTAGCACCTCAGCTAACTTTACAGGAATTTGAGAAATGGGCCATTGATTTTGTGGGACCTATCAACACACTAGGAAAGCACACAGGAGCTTGATCCATCATCAATGTGACAGAGTATTTGACCAGATGGACAGAAGCAAGAGAAGTTAAGGACTATAGTGAAACTACAACTTCGCGGTTCATTTTTGATGATTTCATAACCCAATTTGGATGCCCGAAGATCCTTATGAGCGATCAAGGTACACATTTTATCAATAAGACTATTGAAGCCTTAACTCAAGAATTTGCAGTCCACCATCATAAGAGCACTCCATACCATCCACAAGTGAATGGGACAGTCTAAGCTTTCAATAAGATATCGGAGACCGCACTGACAAAGATTTGCAGTGTGAACAAAGATGATTGGGATTTGAGAGTGCCAACAATGTTATGGGCCTATTGAACCACTTGCAAGAAGATGACAATGTAGAGCCCCTTTAAGCTAGTATATGGCTTGGAAGCAATGGTAGAACTAGAGGAAGACATGTTTATTGCAGGATTTCATCAGCAGGTACAGAAGAAACAAGAAAAGGCCTACCATGATAGACATATTAAGAAGAAATCATTGAAGCAAGGAGATTTGGTATTGGTATATGAAAACAAGTTCAAGAAGCATTAAGGGAAGTTCAGGACACATTGGCTTGGGCCATATGAGTTTTTCCTATGTTACAGAAGGTGAAGTTTCACAATTGAATACTTTGAATGGACAATGGAAGTAAGGTTCATTAAATGGGAGCCAGTTGAAATTGTATTATGACAACCAACTACCTTGCAGCTCTCATTAAAATTAGAAGAAGAAGGGTCTAGGTACTAGGTGTAGTTGAAACTACGTACCAAACACAGAAAAGGCAGTCTGCACATTACAGGGAGGGACAGAGCAGAAAGCACAAGCTACTCTGCCCAGTCTGCAGTTGAATTTATACAGAAAGTTCAATACTACAGTGGCTCGGGATGAGTCATAGGTGAGTGTTGGGGTGTTGTTGGCCTTTGTTTATGGATTAAGGAAGAAAAATGAAGAGAAAAGACAAAGTATGAACTATGCAGAAGGCACACAGATCAAGGATGGGTCAAAGTGGTCAAAGAAGAAGAAACGAAGGAGTAAAGTAAAGGAAAGTGAGTCCTTGAATGAGAAGATCAAGGAAGATAGATCAACAAGGAATATGGATCGTGGACAACTCAACAAGCAGAAAAAGACATGAACAAGTTCTTTGGAGCACCTCGCGGAAAATACGGAAAGATGGGTTGGCGAAGCTCTGAAATACAGGTCAAGTGGACCTAGGGTTTTAGACACCTAGGGTTTTGGGATCTAGGGTTTTGACACTTAGACTTCGGTCTAAGGTTCTCTGAGAGTCATTGTAATTTATAAATAAAGATCTAGATGAGAGAATAGGGGTTCGTTGTTGTGGGTTAAAAGTGTGATTATTGTTGTGCGTAAGAGAAGTATTGTGTGGGGGAGAATTCTTATATTTTGGATCTTCATCTGGGTGCAAAGATCAACCCTACAGTTGGGTGAGCAGGGAGGGGAGATAGAGAATAAATGAAAAGAGATAAATCTGCAAGCTAAGTGTACAAATAGAACTGTATGTTTTCATCTAATATATCAAGAAACACAGTTATGTGGATGTATCCCTAGGGAGAGGGTGAACCACGCATATTTTATGTTTTGTGCAATTGATGTTGTTTTATTCACTATATGCTATATTGTTATTGCATTGTTGTGTTAGATCAGAGATACAAATTGCAAGGTAATCTTAAGAGTGGTAAAGAATAACTAGACTGTTGTGTGTTGTTGTCCTAAAACCTCTTTGCATTTATTCTAGTTGTAAACACATGTAACCTGCAACCCCCTATTGCTACTTCATGTGGGACTGCATCTGCTTTGTATATGTTGCTGAAAGGGATAGTAGTTAGGGCTTGTTGGTGCGTTGTTATAGTTAAACCCTGGGTCTACACCTGTGCCAAAAAATGGTTCTATTGTCGGGATTGGGATCTTCTTGAGGGAATGTCAAGGTGGTTTCCATCAAAGATAGAGATTCAGAAGCAAATAGAAGAACAAGAGAGGGACTTCATTGAAGCTCAGAAAAAGAACCCTAGCCTTAGTACAAAGGATTGGTTAGGAAGGTATATCTTTACTGATATACATGAGATTTTCTTTGGAGGAATTCATAAGGATATATACGAGTGGTTAGCCAGATTAATAGATACCCAGTTTGAAATGAAATCTAAACCACCTCTTATGATGAAGCAGACCTAGGCACTGATTGGAAAAACTAATTTGATTTATTCCCCTATCAGGCTCAGGATGGATAATCAACAAGAAGTAAGCCCCTTTGGAAGACTGGAGCATGTCCCTATGGACATCAACGGGGTGAGGACATTTGAATACTTCGAGGTGATTGAGATATTTGACAATAACTTTCCTTATCCAGTGTTGTTAGGAATTGATTAGGATTTCAACAATTCAATTTTTGTTGACCTAAAGAAAAGAAGAATGACATTTGAAGGTGATGGGATTCATGTTGGGTATGTGTTATATTCTTTGCATGTGTGTGTGTGGGCATGTCAGGTTCGACAACTGCATCTGGTGGTTTTTTTTCATTTTTAGCATATTTTTCTATTTTCAACGAATTTGTAAATTAATCTCGGATTAAGGGATTAGGGTTTTGGTATCTACAGAATACCTAAAAAAATTGTATATATTGTATGGTGAATGGTTAAATTTTATATAATGAATATAAGAAAGGTTTTCCCGGTTGAGGGTTTCCGATATAAAAATATTTGTGTACTCTGTGTATGAGCCATTGATTAATTTATGTCTTGCTTAAGAATCTATATGCATTGCTTTACTTTGTAGGTTTAAAACTTACACTTTAGGTCATTGCACCACTTGATCCTGATGAAGGTTGTAGATAAACAGAACCCATCAGAGAAGAAGATCACGCATACAAGCTAGCAAATACATATAAATTGACAGCAAGGCAATAGGATTACATTAATCCTACAACAAATGGGAATTTAAGCTGGCGAAGTGACAACACATGCTCATCAAATTCGGAAGAAGAATCGAAGAATTGGCAGAACAAAATGTATGAAGTTTCTATGTGGAGGTGTTCTAGATTGACCAGGGAAGTTCACTGGATTGGCACATACATAAATAATTTTCCCACATTTGATGGTTTAAATCATTTAGAAACATTCTTGTTGGAATTTGAAGAAATTGTACCAGTACAACAGAGGTTGCTGGCACTAGATGAATCCTTGAAAGAAATGCCAATAAGATGGTGGAGAACACACAAGAAGAATACCACGGAGTGGGTGAAATGTCGCACTTTGATGACAGTGCGCTTCTCAGACCAAGTCATAGGGTGCGAGGTTCGATACACAAGTCAAAGCTATCCAAAGGACCACGTGCGAAACTTGGTTCCTGTCAACAAGAAACAAGGCACGATTCAAACCCGGTTCCTGTCAACAAGAAACAAGGCACGATTCAAACCTGGTTCCTGTCAACAAGAAACAAGGCATGATTCACGTTTGTATGGATTTCCACGATTTGAGAAATGCTTTCCTGAAAGACAATTTTCCAACTCCATTTATCGATCATATTGTCGATGAATGTGCGGGTTGTGAAGTATTTTATTTCATGGATAGCTTTTCGAGATATAATCAGATTCAAATCAAACCCAAGGATCAACATAAAATGACTTTTATTTTTTCTTGTAGTACTTTCACTTATCGAAATATGCCTTTTGGCCTAAAAAATGTTGGATCTACCTTTTAGTGCCCCATGTCATTCACTTTTTACGACCTCAAATGCAAAGTCGAGGTGTACCTTGATTATCTAACATCACATTCTCGCAAGAGATATGATCATCCTGCCCATCTATGACTAATATTTGAGTGATGTAGCTACTATCAGATTCACTTTAATCCTAACAAGTGCAATTTATGCGTGACATTGGGTTGTCTTTTAGGTTTCATCATGTCAACAATAGGGATTATGTTCGATCCTCTCAAGGTTGAGCGAGAGTTCAATTTCCTCCCCCGTGCACAATACCCCAACTTTAGAGCTTATAGGAGAAAGTGAATTTTCTTCCGCGTTTTGTCGTTAATTATGACAACATCACTAAAGGGTTCATGCGTCTTTTGAAAAAATGGATCCCATTCTATTGGGATGAATATGCTCAATGCTCTTTTGAAGTGTTGATACACGCCTTGACGTTTGCCCCTCTGCTCCATCCTCCTGATTATAACAAAGATTTCTTATTGTGTTTGGCTATTTTAGAGTCAACCATCGGCATGGTCTTGGTCCAGGAAGATGACATGCTCAAAGATCATGTTATATATTACCTTAGTGGAGTCTTGGTTGGACCATAACTCAACTACTCGCATATTTAGAAACTTGCTTTGGTGACTGTCCACGCTATCCAATGGTTCTGTCACTATATATTTCTTTGCAAGACCACCGTTATTTTCGTCCTCAACCCTTTCCAATATGTGTTAACATGACAGGTCATTGGTACAAATATCAGTAGATGGATAGTTATCCTATAGGATTTTGACTTGGATTTTGTTTCTACAAAATCTAAAAAGTCATTGGTCTTTGCCAAACTAATTTTGGAATTTTCGGTCGAGTCAGGTGATATTATGCCTGAAAAGTCTCCTATCAATGGACATATTTCTCTAATTTCATCTTCACACCCCTAGTATGGATATATACTTGTGTATATTTAGACTTTGAAGTACCTTGCTTCTTCTTCTCGTGATGAGCATCGAAGAATTCGACACCAAGCATGAAACTATCATATACTCAATGACACTTTGTATCGTTGAGGCGTATATTTCATTCTTTGATGATGTCTCACGCACGAATAAGCATAACTCGTTTTGAACGAATATCACACTGGAGCATGTGGCAGTCATTTTTCTGGGTTGGAAAAAACCCAAAAGATTCTACACAGAGGTTACTTCTGGCCCTCATTAATCAAGGATTGTGTGGAGGTGGTCAAGAAGTGGCACCCATGCTAGATCTTCTTTCAGAAGATGCGGGCACACCCTTCTCCTATGTTTCCAGTCATTTTTGTTGGTCCTTTCACCAAGTGGGGGATTGACTTTACTACATGTCACCTAGCTTCAACCAAGGGGCATCGTTACATCATTGTAGCAGTAGACTACTTCACGAAGTGGGTTGAATTTATTCCAACGTTTAGTAATGATGGTGAAACCATGACTCTTTTAATCTTTAATCAGATAGTAGCAAGATTCAATATCACGAAAGAGATTTTCATTGACCATGGAAGTCACTTCCATAATAAAATGATGACTGAATTAACACCAAATCTCAGGTTCAAATAAGAACATTCATCACCCTACTACCCGCAAGAGAATGGTCAGGTTGAAGCTGTAAATAAGTCTCTTAAGACCATTCTTCAGTGGATGATCAATTCTGCCAAGTCAAATTGGCATTTGATGTTGTATTTGTTAAGGTTTAAGATATTATTAGGTTTCTTTTCAATTTACTAGACAACCATAGCATAGATAGGATCACTGAGAGAAATACAATCACAATATACACAACATTTATCCTAGGAAACCCTCATGGGGAAGAAAACCCAACAAAAACTTCCTTAATATAGATAGCCAATACAATGCCAATACAATAAACCAAACACTATAGAGTATCCTCTACTAAGAAATGTGCCTCTCTCTCTCTTCCTTCATCCAACAACTGGTGACTGTAGCTTCCTTCAATACTTGTGCACTAGATCAGTGAGTGAAAAAATGAGGCGTTGGCTTCCTTTATTTATACAAATTGGCAGGTGTTGAAAATGTGTCTCTTACCTAGGTAGGGTCGAATTGTCTTTCTGGGTGGTTAAAACCACTTTAATTTCCCTAGGGGCCAACTTCTCAATTTTCATAATATATTTAGGGTTTGACCAATCCACAAAAGGGTATTTGGTCAATTACAATGCCCGACATGATCAATCCATAAAAGGGGATTGATCTAATGAATAATAAATCAATAATGCATAGAATACTCTTTGCATTTACAATATTTCAACACTCCCCCTTAACAAGAAGGGTATTCTAGAACATCATCAGGAGAGAAAGAGGGAAACAACATCAACAACATCTGGAACACTGACTGACATATCTATAAATCATTGAAATTTTTTCTCATCATCAATATCATCATTCACAATGAGGATCTATAATGGCATCATCATCATCTGCATCAACATGGATTAGTATAACACTAATACATCATCATCAATAACAACACAAGGCTGATACAACATCAATATCACATCAGAGAGGTTGGAGCATCATCAAAAACAACAACATCACTGCATGAAGGTTGGAGTATCATCAACATCAGCACTAGGCTGGAAATATTCATCACGAAGTTGGCATCTCAAGAACATCAGCACAAGGTTGGAAATATTCAGCATGAAGCTAGCATCTCAACAACATCAGCACAAGGATGGAAACCTTCAGCATGAAGCTGGAATCTCAACAACATCAACATGAAGATGGAAATCTTCATCACTAGGTTGGCATCATAGCATGAGGTTGGCATCACAACAAGATCAACATGAAGTTGGAAATATTCAACACTAGGCTGGAATCATAGCACGAGGATAGAATCACCACAAAATTTACATGAAGCTAGAAATATTCAACACTAGGATGACATCACAACAACATCAACATGAAGTTGGAAATCTTCAGCACTAGGCTAGCATCACAGCAACATCAACACAAATTTGTAAATCTTCAGCACTAGGCTGGCATCACAGCATGAGGCTGGCATCACAACAACATTAGCACAAAGATGAAAATCTTCAACACTAGGTTGGCATCACAACAACACTCCCCCTTTCGATGGATGTCCTTTCGGACTACACCAAGCTTATCTTGAAAGTGATCAAACTTTACACAAGATAGAGGCTTGGTCAACACATCAACAACCTACTCATCTATGCCAACATAATGGAGCTTTATGGCTCCTCTCTGCAACATATCATGAATGAGGTGATACCGAATCTCTATGTTCTTCGACTCATCATAGAACACATCATATCTATACAAATCTAGTTATCACATATGATCACAGTGGGTTCCATCTCCAAATCAAATAGATTTGTCAACAACATCTGAAGCCATACGACTTCACAATTGGCGGAATATGCAACAATGTATTCTGCTTTTGTCATGATCGGAGAAATGTTGAATTGCTCCCTACTCTTCCATGAATTCATGGCTGAACTCAAACTGAAACAACATCTTGAAGTGCTCTTTCTATCAGAAACACTTCCATCTCAATCTGAGTTAGTATATCCATGCAATCTGAAGTCATGATCTCCGTTATAACTGAGAAAAAAATCCAACGTACCCTTAAGGTATCTCATCACATGTTTTGCATCATCATGGTGAGCACGTCTGGGTTCTACTAGATACTGACTCATATATCTGGCTTGGTATTCGTCAGATACATCACTGAACCAATAATATGTCTGTATAGAGTAGCATCAACCAATTTTGACGAGGTATCTACCAAGAGCTCCAACTTTGTTTCCATGGGTGTATTCATGGATTTGCACTCCAACATATCAAATCTCTTCAGTATTTCAACTACATACTTCCCTTAGTTAAGGAAGATCTTCTTTGGGCTCTGCCAAACTTCAAGACCTAAGACATGATGCATTTAGGTCTTTCATCAAACTTTTTAGTGAGCTTATTCTGCAATTTGTGACAATCTTTTCTTCATCTTGTCAAGAATACATCATCTACATATAGTAGTAACATCATTGGCTCATCATTCATAACCTTGATATAAAAGTTAGAATCAACTTTACTCTTGGTAAAGCCCAAGCTCGTTAGGAAATTGTTAATTCTTCCATACCAAGCTCTAGGAGCTTGCTTCAACATGTACAAAGCTTCCTTCAACCGACAAACATGAATCTTTTTATCTTCAAACTTCAAATCAAATTTTCTCATTACATTGTACCAATCTGGTACACTTGGTCAGCTACAACTCAATCTGCACAATCATTTGCTAGCTCTATGTGCTCTCTACAAAGCACTATCTGTCTTACTTCCTGAGAGTATGTCCTCTCTTGTTTCTGCAACTGTTCCTTCTGGAACTGGGACTCGACACTTGCAGCTAATCTAAGGCAGAGAATGACTGATTCATCCTCATTATGGTTGCTTCATCCTCACTATGTTATTTGTGAGTAACTCCTCTTATTATATCATGACAATAACTTCATCTGAAACTAAGAGTGGCTCAATAACTGATACTGAAGGTATCTCTTCTTCTTTCATTGAGGTAACTCTATCTTTTATTGTAGACATGTCTCCATGATCTAATGTAATGCACCAACTACCACTCAATTTTAAATATGGGGGTTTCTCCCCTTGCATATCGTACTATATATGAA
The DNA here is from genome assembly GCA_010110895.2 of Picea sitchensis. NCBI lineage: Eukaryota > Viridiplantae > Streptophyta > Pinopsida > Pinales > Pinaceae > Picea > Picea sitchensis. The sequence continues at coordinate 16,735 of SNQJ01S0043636.1, forward strand.
TCATGGTTTTTCTGGTTGTCTTCATGAATACTGGAAATATTTCTTCAATAAGTGTCTCATCATAGTCTTCTCCTTTTTGCTGGGAGAATCATCCAAAGACACATTAGGCTTTGTACATCTACAACAAGATTGATCTGTATAGATCAATATTGGAAGTCAATTCTTACTTCTCTTCTAGTCCCATGAAAGAATCCATATCCTAGTCTTTCTAACTGGCTTCCTTCTTTGTCATTGAAACAAGGGAATATTCTAGGAGATTTCATATCTCCTAGGAGTCTCTGAAGTTACAATCTAGTCTTCTCATGATCCTTTATGAGATAAGATTTACTCTCGATTTCTTCTGAGTCTACAAGGACTTCATCATCACTTATGGGGTATACTTGGTGTTGAATGCCAAGTCTAAATATGAAAAGTTGAGTCAGACTTCAAACAAGTTCTACTTCCCATCTAGGTGGTTTCATTATCCTTTGAACAAGTCTACTGTGAGTTATTGTTCTAATGTTCAGTCATCTTCAAATCCTTCTACTTCTTACAATCAATATCCATATGAGATACTTTGGATCTCAATAGATAACTTCTTCTTCATCTTCTTTGGTACATGGATGTATATGGTCATGTACACAGTCTTCTTCTTGTCTCATCTAATTTGTTACCTTCTGCAACCTTCACTATAGCTTCATCAGGGTTATCACATGTGACCTGAAACAAGGTCAACAAAAACAAGAAAAAGAATAATACTCTTTTGATAATAGTAAATAAAACAATAGCATGGATAATCATCACAATAACTCCTTTAGAGCTATCACTTGTGACCTGTCTGAAGAAAAGATCAAAAGTAAGAAATACAATACTAAATGAGATCAACACTCTTCTAGTGTTGTGATCAAACATTCCTCCATGGTAACCCAGAACTAACACAAGAAGTTTCTCCTAGAGGAGATGTTAGTTGTATATGGTAAATTATTACATTAAGCATTTATCTCGATATCCTCACATGCTACCAAGTATAATACTTTTCAAAGACTGCTACCTAAACTATAGTGTTTACTTGTAAAGGGGTAGTTATCAACTTTGGCATGTGCAACTTTGTATCTTATCAACTTAATTAATCAAACCTGGAACCTGGAGTCTTTTCCTCAAGAATGAGTGTGTTTATTTTCTTCCAATTCTCCTTCACTCAAGATGACAAGTTCTTTATTCAACCTATATTTTTTACTAAGACAATATGATATCTTGACAGAAAGTTTGGTTAGAGAATAAACTCTATGATATCAACTTTAATCCATCTAATACCTTGACTTTAATTTTGACCAAAGATTTGTATGATGGTCATAACTTCAACATGAAATCTAGATAAAAATAATGTCATAACAAATATATGTATATCAAAATAATAAAACCTGAGTTGCATTGTTCCTCTTAATGTGTTGGATCTTGAGATCCTTCTGGATCTATGATAAGGTATCCCTTCTCCTACAAATACCCTTTAAATATTAATAGTTTAAACATATGTGAATACATACCTCTGATAGCATTTGCAGGTAGTGGCACCATCTGGTAGCAATGGTAATAATTACCAACTCTTACAAAATTCAAGGGTGACTGCATCTAGTACTATAGCTGATACTTCAACTGATACTGCAACTAATTTTGAAACTGCAACTTAAGGTTTTATGAGGAAACCCTAATTTTTCAAACTTCAAATTTTTATATTCTAATCCAGGGGATAGATGCACTGAGCTGAGGCGAGTAAGCTGGTGCAGTCAAATTTCTAAAAATCCAAATTTTACCCCTTAAAACTGAGCTTGCGGAAATCTAGACTAGTACTTCTCGTATTGGTTCTAGTTTCTTGGTTTTCTGGTACTTCTTGTTTTTTTGGTTTTCTGTTACCAGTGAAAAATAGGGTTTCACCTTCTAAGAGTTCTATCCACTGAAAAGATGCGCTCATGATGCCAAAAGCTTAACTAGGGTAGGTTGCACTTTTCTAGATGGGTTTTAAGAAAAAATTCCTCTCCAACAAAATCCCTAATTTTCTTGTACGACAACAGTGACATTTTTATTTATCCAGTAAAAGATGCTCTCTTCATCTTAGCTCTGATACCATGTTAAGGTTTAAGATATTATTAGGTTTATTTTCAATTTATTAGATAACCATAGCATATATAGGATCATTGAGAGAAACACAATCACAAGATACACAACATTTATTCTGGGAAACCCTCATGGGGAAGAAAACCCAGAAAAAACTTCCTTAATATAGATAGCCAATATAATGCCAAGATAGTAAACCAAATACTAGAGAATATCCTCTACTAAGAAATGTGCCTCTCTCTCTTCCTTCTTCTGGCAACTAGTAACTGCAACTTCCTTCAATACTTGCACACTAAATGAGTGAGTTGAGTGAGTGAACAAATGAGGCGTTGGATTCCTTTATTTATACAAATCAGCAGGTGCTGAAAAGGTGTCTCTTCGTTGGAAAGGGCCGACTTGTATTTATGAGTGATTAAAACCACTTTAATTTCCCTAGGGGCCGACTTCTCAATTTGCATAATATATTTAGGGTTTGACCAATCCGCAAAAGGGGATTTGGTCAATTACAATGCCCGACATGATCAATCCACAAAAGCGGATTGATCTAATGAATAATAAATCAATAATGAATAGAATACTCTTTGCATTTATAATATTTCAACACTATTCAACGTTATGGGCTTATTGAACGTCTGTGAAGTCTACCACTAGTTTTTATCCTTTTCGACTCGTATACGCGCTGGAAGAAGTCTTACCTATTGAATTTTAGATCTCTTGTTTAAAATTGGTAGTGGAGTGACCGTTGGACATTTCACAGCTTGAGGAACACCTTATATATATCGAGCAGCTCGATCAGCAGCGTCGTGATGCAACCTTAGCCAATGAGGCTCATAAGCAACAAGTCAAGCATCAGTATGATCAGTCTATTCGCCCTTAGATTTTCTATGAAGGTGATCTTTTCTTGGTCTATGATCAAGATAAAGATACCCTGGGGGAAAGAAAGTTCAACCCATATGGTTCAGACCTTTCATTGTGAAAGAGGTCTTAGAGAATGGCGCTTACTGTCTAGTTGGTTTTGAGGGAATATCTTTAGTGGAGCCTAGAAATGGGCTCTACCTTAAGAAGTGATACTCTTAGTTTGGTCACCTGGGTGGATTCTTGTATATATGTATAGTCTCTTATACATTTTTTGTCCTTTTTGTCTTGTGGACGTGTAGTTATTTATGTCTTCTTTTTCACTGTGGCACAATTCAAGCGAATCATAGGTTTAATTTGGGTTCGTGGACGGCGCTAGCCGACACACTCGGAGGCTTTATTCCACATCTTGGGTAATTTTCACACCTAGAGGCTAGCTGTTATCTTCCAGAGATGTTTTTCTAGGCGACACAACCAATAATGTTTTCGAGTACAACATAGTGATAGAATTGTTATGTGATGCTTTTTCACATGGCATTTCTCACCTCCGTGTTTACTTAGATTCTCAACTAGTTGTGTCCTAGTTAAATGTGGTTTACCATGTTTATGATTCCACTCTTCACCGAGGATTCCTTAGGGTACGTCTCTTAGAACGATCTTTTGATTACATTACATATATCCATGTTCCTAGGAGAATTAATCATTTAACAGATACTCTAGCTAATCAAGTTTTAGATTGGCATGTTTCTCACATATAAAAAGAAAAACACACACATACACATGTAAATACATTTGTAAAAATGTTATCCATAAAGAAAGAAAGATATATATATATATATATATATATATATGTCCAAAAAAAATTGTTATGAGTACAAAAGTGGGCATGAAATCCTCAAAATTCATCGATATACATCATTGGGATTATGCCCTCAAAACATATAGTACAAAAAGTTCCCTCGGCACATAAATAGTTCGACACTATCTAAGGTCGAGGCCTATTGGCCCTACTATAGTGAACGACGACATTCAAAAGATGTCAGAACAACTGGACCCAAGTTTGAGGAACCCCTACTACATGTGGTTGCATAGCCATGGGGAGATCCTCGATCTCATCCATAGAAACGACATGAATGAGAGTAATGAGATTCCGCTCCACTCGTCGTGAGACTCTATTAGAATCTTTGGCTGGGGGTCCTCCCACAACTGTTGGTCCTCCTGTTGTTTTTGGTCCTGCCTCTGGTCGAGGATGATGTCGAGTCCTGGCAAAGTCGTCTGGTCAAACAGGTCCCATGTCTGTACATAACAGATTCACAAGTTAGTACTCTACACACACATAAAAATGATATATATGAAAATTAAAAATTTAATAAACTTAAAAATATATATGTTACCTATCTCGCCATGCTCTTTTCTAGGAGGTGCAAGAATGTTTGGATCTCTGAGGAAGATGATCCCTGCATAGGGGTAATCCTAACCTCCTCACCTTATTCTCTTCATCTTATAAAAGGAGAGGAGTTCTCATGGAGAAAGTTAGCTTGGATTGGGCTAAGTTGGATTTGGCTTGGAATTATTAGCTTGGTTAGAGTGGTTTTGAGTTTTCCCTTTGTCAAGATAGATTGTGAATATTATCAAATCTGTGCTCTCAGAATTCTTGGAGTGAAAGTGTGTGGGGAACAAAGGACAGTTGGAAGGGACCTTACGACATCAAGGCCATGGTTGTAATCTCTCTTTCACATTTAATATGATACAGTAATCTGATTCTTTAATATAAAGCTTGTTGTGTTTTATTGTATGATTCCTTGATCACATACATAGGTTTATATTGAGTTTATTCTATTGCTATCACTTTGGTTGGTTGTGTTCTTTTGCAGGATCATCATTGTATGAGCATTGGAATGGAGCTAGGATGGAAATGGCGAGAGGAAGTGGCATTTAAACGGTATGTCACCTATCCCTATTTAGTTCATAAATTCAATATCTAAAACTTAAGGAAAGTGTCATGTTCTGGTGTGTTTTGTTCTAGATCTAGCTAGATCTAGGGAGATCAGTTAGTGTCTGCACCTACCGGTTTATCCGATAACAGTACAAAATCCAAATTTATTTGTGGTATGCCTACGACCCTTTTGTGAGTTGTCTATTCATGCATACAAGCATGATGGTACTCCAGTCAAATATTGTTTCCTCCAAACACTAAATTTCACAGTGCATATGTGCGTGTGAGGCTTGATGGAGTGTCATGGATCCAGTAATCTTCCCGATCACAAGTAGGATCACTCATAGAGAGAGTTTGGTGATCTTGTGAATCTGCACTTGAGAACCCACTTTCTCAGTACCAACCTCACAATACATGTTGATATAATCCTTAATGTTGAATGGCTCCAGAGGAAAGGTCCTCAAGTTGACTGGTTCCCCTCTTCTAGAGAGGCTAGCCAGAAAGTAAATGTCCTCTGTAGTCGGGGTTAGTGATTGACCCTCTAACATAAAAGATTCTGCAGAAGGATGCCAATACTCCACAAGAGTGTTAAGCAACCTCGGTTGTGCCCTCATAAATGGACATTGGAAGAATTTCCATAAACCACATTGTTTCAGTGTGATGATGGCCATAGGGCCCTCGCCCTCCTTGACCAAGATATCAAGCTCCTCGTGCTCTCTCTCCCTCCAGTGAACATACATCTTGTCACATGAAAAATTGGAGAGGAGTTAATACTTTATTTTTTTAATATAAAGGGAGGTGTACATAGGCTATTTACTACATAGTCACATATGTACGCGGATTGTTTATTACTACAACCCGCATACACGCAGGCGCGACCCTTCTACAATGGAGAGCCCATCCCAAACATTAAATTAACTTAATAGTAAATAATTTAAATGCAAGGGGAAGTTTTTTGTACTTACTTGGTCCAAGTAAGAGGGTGTTTCATCCACCGTAGCTCCTGGAATCCGCTCTTTTGACGAAGGGTTTTTTTGACCTTTTTGGTAATTTCCAATTTGCAATGGTAAAAATGATTTGTCCACTTCTATTTATAGAATGTTTTGGCCCTTTTTGCCCCGTTTTGGTCCCCTTTGTCACTTTTCCTGGCTTGGTGGCTACTCGAGTTCGATTTTGAGTTATCTATTAGTCATTCCAGTACTTTTATCCTTTTGGTTTGGTGATTTTTTTGGGGATTGGTCACATTTTCGTCATCCCTTGGTAAAAGTTTTTTTTTCCAACTTTTGCATATAAGTTAGGGTTTCAATCCCACTTTCTGCATCTTGTTGTATTTTTTTCTTTGCCATATGGTCGAACCCACTAAAGTTCAACACAAAACCTTCTCTTATTTAGAAGTGTCATATTTAGGTGGTGGAGCATACCTCTACATGGATTCCCTAGGTAGATCCTTTCCTATATTTTGGTGTCCATCTTGTCAGTTTTGACAATAGGCTTGGGAGTCCTTGATTAGTCCCATCATGATTACATATTGAAGCCTCATTCATTTTGCTAAGCATCTTTCTTGGCCTTATCCTCGAGACTCCCTCATGGGCACACTTTGTTGTCTTTCAAGCTCACTTTAAAAATTTGAAAGAAACATCCAACGAGACTGTATTTATTCCTTTTGATATCATATGGATTACTTGAGAAAAGCAGCCCCCTAGAGTCTTCTTTAATCCCTTTTCAGACTCTCTAAAATTGAAAATATTTTCGAGCGATCTTGTATCCCTTCACGCTCGCCAAACTCAAATTTGAAGGCACATTTGTACGGCGGTAGTTTAGCCCTTTTTCGTTCCAGATGGATAATTTTACGAATAAAGGTATGTTCTAGGAACTTCAATTCACTAGAAGAGTATTCTTAGGCATAAGTTTAACCCTTTTTCGGGCCTAAGGGACTAAATTTTTGAAAAAGGAACATTCTCCTTGGTTTTGGCTTATTACCTTTTTTCGGGCCCTAGAGATTACTTACAAAAAAGGAACCCCCCAAGAGTCCATAGTTAAGCTCTTTTCAGACTCCCTAAACTTGAAAATATTTTTGAGTGACCTTGTTCCTTCACACTCGTTAAATTGGTCCAGAAGAGCATCTACTTGGCATGATTTTAACCCTTTTTCCAGCCAATAGATTATTGTGGAAAAAGGTATGCCTCGGGAGATTCGTCTCACCAAGAGAGTTCTCCTCAGTTACTTTTAGACTTTTTTGGGCTAAGGAAACTAAACTCATAAAAATGTTACGAGTCCATATTTAAGCTCTTTTCAAACTCCTTAAAATTGAAAAGATTGCTTAGTGATCTTGTCTTTGTCACACTCGTTAAAATGGTTTTGAAAAGACATTTTTTCAGTGCAAGTTTAACCCTTTTTCGAGCTAATTAGACTAACTAAGAAAAGGGTACTCCTTGTGTTACACATTATTTTCGTCACCCTTATGACCATTAATGATGTAAGCCTATATGTTTCCTTCAGAGGGGTTAGTATCCTAAATTCCTGAAGAAAGAAGGGAGAAGAACGTTTCCTGAGAGAAGAAGTTGTATTTTCCTTTTTAAAAACCCTATTAAGGAGAATTTTCGCAGGCTACTCTATATATAGGGTGCAAAAATGCATGATTTCTACAAGTTGCACTATAACTAGGTCGTGGAGTTTCTGCATACTACATTAAGCTAGGGTGCGGTGACCTTCGTACGTGGGAAAAACAAGCATCTTCTCGATACTTCTAGAAGGAGAAGATTCTATGGTGACATGGCCTCTGAATGGTTTCGATCTTACTCACTTTCATGATTTAATGGGATCATCCTAACCTCCTCATCTTATCCTCTTCAGCTTATAAAAGGAGAGGAGCTCTCATGGAGAAAGTTAGTTGGATTGAGCTTGCCTTGTGATTAAGTTATTTTTGGATTGATATTGTTAGCTTGGTTAAAGTGGCTTTGAGCTTTGCTTTGTCAAGATAGATTGTTAGTAGCTATCAGATACACAGTCTCATAATCCATTGGAGCAATATGTGTGTGGGAAGAAAGGTATTGTTGGAAGGAACCTAACGACATCAAGGCATCTGGTTGTATCTTTCTTCCACATTATTTAATACAGATATATTTTTCTTTCCTATGTGAATGTTATTTGTCCATATTGTATGATTCCTTGATCACGTACATAGTTTCATATCAAATAGACTATGTTATTCTTGTCTTCATTTACTTGTGTTTATTTTCAGATATTTCTCATAAACCTTGGGATGGAGCTTGGATCACATTGGCGAAGTTGGATATTCAATATTTAAAAGGTATGTTCTAGATCCATTTCTCATTTGATAATTGAATCTAAGGAAAGAGTAGTGTATTGTTTTGTTTTGTTCTAGTTTCGTAGTGAATATAGGGGTATTGATTTGTGTCTGCACTTAACAATTCGCCCGATAACACCTTGGAGTCTTCTTTAACATTTTTTTCAGTCTCTCTAAACATGAAAAAACTATCGAGCTTACCTTCACTGGGCTCGTAAAACTTTACATAGAAGGGGTCTTACTGTGTCATTGTTAATCACATTGAGGGTCTCATCTTTGAGTCTTTGGCCTAATGTCGGTTCAATGTTTCTTTCAGCTAAACCTTTGAATAATTCCTTACATGCAAGCCTTGCAACACATTTTTTAGCTGTGATCTGACACCTTGAACCATGGAGGAATTTTCCCCGAGTGTCCTTATCCTGCACATGTCTCCTTGCCTTGAGAATTAGTATGTTCCATGCCCTTGGAACAAATTTTCTTGCTCATGAAACTCATTCCTCCTTTGTAATGTAGCATTATTTTATTCTTTTTCAAGATCATTTAAAAATTGAAAAAGATAGTCCCTGAGGTGTAGGACAGTCGGTGATGGAGTGTGTTGTTAAAGCACTTCGTGATGTTAAAGTCATCGGTTCGAAACCTGTCGGGACAAAAAATCCAACCATGTTAAGGGTTGGTGTGGCTCAGGCCAAGTGCAATCGTCGGGTGATTTTTATGGCTTAGATGCCCCTGAGTTGAAGTTTCACAGCCACAAGTTAGTCCCACAAGTCACAGACAAACTAACAAACAAACAAAAAAAATTGAAAAAGACAAAAAAATCAAATATTCCAAAAAGAGGGGATGGGATATATACATTCTTTTTTTGGCAACAAAGACAGTCTCCCTTGGACAAAGAAAATCCTTCCATTTGTTCTTTAAGAATTTGGATCTAGTATGACCTTAGGAAGCTATTCTCGCTACATAGAGTTGTGTCCTCCTCCGTTTGGTTACTCTTCCAAACATATGGAGAGTTTGTGGTGCCTCCTACACCACAAACTTATGTCAATTTTATGCTATCTGAGTCTGATCATATTTCATGATTTTGTCCAAGGGAAGTTTTACACAACCTAAGTCAGCCTTTCTGCAGTTTGTCTCTTGACTTTCATAATTCGGCCATCCCGAGAGTCCAGTCAAGTCCAGATTCAAAATCGATGAAGTTCTCTACCTGATCATCGAGATCCTCAAGTCTTTTCCCAACATCTTGTCGAAGAACTCAGAGTAGTGAGTCTTGCACTACCATTGTAATCCTACCTTATATTTTAATATCTTGAAGGTGTTTCTTGAGCTATGAAGTCTTCATCATCGGCCGCATGCATCACTAGCTTCTTGAAGATGCATATTGTACTTGTATATCTTCGATTGATTTTGAGATGTAGATCCACTATGTATTGATTGTGGATATATTTATATGACATGGATCTGTAGTGTATTTGATTGGCAATGATTTAGTTCATCTCGAGCATAGGTATGCCCACATTGGAGAGACAATTATTGTTTTGCAGATGGAACCTCCCGAACTCTAGTCCCGAGCTCACTCGATTTTGTGCATTCTCATTGGTGAATATATTGTAATGTATTTCAGCCATCATTTGGTATTATAAACTCATAAATTAAGGGGAATCTTTTATAGCCCTAAAATTCCCTACTCGTGCATACATGTCATTGGCCTTCCTACTTGCATAATTTTCGAAATCACTGTTGAGGAACTCTATTTAAAAAAAACATTGTTTAGAGCATGTATGAACTATGTTGCACTATTGCACGCTTACATATGATTGATTCATGCTAGACAACCCACGTACATATGCTATATGCACACTAAACAACCCACGTATACCTTCAAAAGTTACAAAAATTAAAAAGATGCAAGGAATTCAGTGGAATTTACGAGCTATTGGAGGTTTCCCAACCATTTCACCTATTATAGCCCATCCCCCAACTGAATAAATATATATTTTATCATATATAAGGAATTCTTTTGGTATCATTCCACAATAAAGCATTAGAACGATGAAACTCTACCCAAATTCTCTTTCCTTCCTTGCCCAAGTATTTGCAACCTTTTGTGAGTTATTTCCTCGGCATTCCCTCTCTAGCGTCTTTTCTTCCATACAATCCATTCCCTTCCCTTGAGGTGATCAGTAGATTGTGATAGAAGGAATTTGGAAGGTGCACTTGGAGCATTGTTAAGAGGATCCCGAACTAGGTTCGCGGAGCATCAACCTGCAAAGGTTGTAATGTCCAATCTTTGAGTATTGAATAAAAAAATCTCTTTTCCCTATCCCAAATGATGGTTTTTATGTCTTTTCTTTGATTTATACATAACAATTCATATCTAACCCTAATTGATGAATATAAATAGAATGCTTGTAGCCTTGTTTACCTAGTTGTGGATGCAAGTCATCTTTGGGAGGAGACTTGCAACCTTGGGAGCTACAGAGCTTGAGGAGGTCAGCACCAAACATTGGATAAAAGGTACAGTTTATGACTTACTCTTTCATTGTTTTTCTGTTCATCTATTTTGGAATGTTTGGGGTAGTGTAGAAATTAGATTGACTTTTAGGGAGTCATTGCTCTATATATACTTAGAACCCCTATATAGTTATAGGGGGATTTTCTCGTTAGCACTCATTTTGAGGAAGTCTATAGTCAAAATCCATAGTTTGTTCTCGCATACATGCCAAGTATATCGAAGGTTTAGGAAGTTGACAAAAATATTACCATATAAGAGGCCATTCTTCATACCCTCAAAGAAAATTTGGTCATGGTTCAGAATCACACAAAGTAACAAGTAGATTAGGGTCGTTCTGAATGTCAATTTGTTGAAGGGAACCAGGTGTTTCTTCATATGAAACATTATAAGAAGACTTCACTCAAAGATTAACATTGTCAAAAACTTTCTCCCAAATTTTTTGGTCCTTATAAAATTCTCAGGCGAGTGGGGTCCATGCCCTACCAGTTAGCTTTGCCCATTCATTCTAATCTCCGTCTTGTTTTTCATGTCTCATTCTTAAAGAAATTTATTGGAAGTAAGTTTCAAAATCAAACCAATCTCCCTAAGTTGGATGAAGACGATTCCATTTGGTTGCAGCCACAATCAGTCTTGGACCAATGAGAGACTTTTCTTCATTAGTGCACCATCAAGGAAGTGTTAGTTCAATGGAAAGATACAACTCCAAAAGATGCCACCTGGGAGCCGACCAACATTCTGCAACAATTTCCTCATCTCAAGCCTTGAGGACAAGGTTATTCTTCAAGTTGGAGGGCATGTTAGGGAACTAACCTCACTAACCCATCATGTATGTAGAATAATATTTTTTCCATGTAATAAATGCCAACATTAATTAATAAGGCCTATTTAATAAATGTGAACAAGTCAATGTAAGAAGACCTAATAGAAGATTCTACTTCTAGAAAGATCTTGCTCTTGAATGTTCTATAGAATATAGAATTGGTATAAATAAGAGTATGAGGCATGAAAAACTTTGCCTTGAGAATTATTGTAATAGAGAGTTTCTCTCCTAGAGGTTTCCCCTTCAAAGAGGCAAGTGAACATTCCTTCCTATCAATAAAGGTATTCTTTTTTGTTCTGATTCTATACATTTTATTGTTCCACAAGAATTTTTCTATAGTATTTTCATTTCTTCTTAATATAATAGAATTGGTACCTAACATTTCGATAAGATAGCACCAAGTTCGAATCCGAAATAACCTGAATAGTTAAGAGATTCCCACACAAGCCAAGCCGCCTAAATAACACAGCTTAGAGAACAATTAGTTTACAAAATAAATTTTTGGCTTAGCACCATTAAGGTCCAATTGCTTCATGAAGGAACTAACAAAACCTATAGATTCCAAAGGATGAATCCAAATACCAAAAAGTATTCATATCTAGAACAATATATATTTAGAACAAAGAACTCAGATTTGGAACAAATCTTTAAATATTTCTTGAATAACTAGATTTAAACTAGATCTAGGCCTTGTTATCCCCGATATATAGGGATAACTAGGAGATCATGTCTCGAGGCCCACATGATCCCAGACATGGAGTACGAGAGCGGATCAACTTGAGCCTGGCCCTTGAGGGCCCATCTTTCTTCTTCTCAGCCAGACTTGTCTTGTCAGCAGTAGCAGCTTCCATCACTATCGGCCTGGGCTTGCATCAGAGAGGGCTCTTGCTCCATGAGGTAATTGGTCCGAGGTATCATGGTATGTGTCGTATTTGATCATTATAACCTTCTTATATA
>SNQJ01S0043636.1:40355-73172 GCA_010110895.2 Picea sitchensis
CGCCTCTCTTTAATATCACATTTAAGGTTGGCTCATTATCTTCGAGACAATTTCAAAACTTGTGCTGGGTTTTTTTCCAACTGTTCACTTGCATTCCGCGCTGGCTCGCTTGTTTTGAGAGATGTTCCTGCATCAGATGGGAAAAGTGGCAAGTTGTGGTTGCCATTGATGAGGTTCAATATGAACTTTGTGAAACTGGTAAATATCCTTTTAGCCTTCCATTGTAATCTTCTTCAATTTTTTGTCCTAGTAGTAAGGAAGAAAGGATTATATTTCTCATTTACCTCATGCAAATGTAGTAGGAAGGTTGATGATTGCGATGGAATGTTCAAATATTTCACATGTAGTTGGTGTTGTCAGTGGACAAATAGAAAAACTAGGTAAAGAACATGGAAATGAGTTCTTTGGTATCTTAGAAACACCAGTATTACCTACAGTGGTTACAACCATTTAGTAAATTGTGGCTATGTTGTTTCGGTGTAGGTGGAATGGTCCATACTGGAGAAAATTGTGCAGAAATGTTCATGCAACTAGTATTGTTAGAGAAGTTATGATGGTGTTTGGCTTCTCTTGGCTTGCATGAAGGTGATGTTTGATTCGTTGGGAAGGGTATCGGGAAATTGTTGTCAAGGTGGAGATTGTTGGATTGTGACAACACATTAAATTTGCATTCGTTTGGATAGAGGTTTCTCAAGCGTTTGTCTTTCCATATGCCTAGAAATGCTTGAAAATTTCATGTTTAAATGAAGAATCTCATGAGGAGTTTCTTGAGACTTGTAAAACATTTCTCCACAAAAAAGATATAGAGATATAATTGCCCCATTTCTGTTAGTCTTTCATGTTTATTGTGTGATGGTTTATCTTCTCTTTCTTTCTCTCTGTTCATTAATATTATGTTTATAGGTTGAGATCCCAACACATGTTTCAGATATTGATTGGAATCAATTCAATATTGGTGTATGCCCCTGTTCTTTTTAACAGTTTGGGCTTTGGTGCAAATTCTTCCATGTACTTGTATGTCACCACTGGAGCTATCCTTGTAGCTTCCACCGTGGTGTCCATTGCCACTGTCGATAGGTGGGGGCACAAATCCTTGGTACTTAGTGGTGGGATTTAGATGATGGTATGTGAGGTGAAAAATAGTTAAAAAGGATAGGGTATTTCTTACACATATTCCCATCCTTTGTGGCTTTCAAGCATGAAAATAAACGTGGCTTGTTGAATTACCAAAATTCAAGGTCATAAGTCTTTATTAGGTATTCATATTCTCACTTGGTTTAAGAAGTCCCAACCAAGGATCAAATTTGATGGGAAGGGTTATATTTCATTTTTAGCAACAAAAATATTCACCACTAGTGACCATCGAAGCAATTTGATTCCCACTACTAAAGTATTGTTGGATGCCAATAAGTGGTTCAGTTGTAGGCTTTAGGCTCTAGCTTATAAGAAAAACAATATAAATCTCTTAGTTTAGAATGCCAATAAATAGGTGATACATGGATTCCTTAAGAGTAACATGGGCATGAGCTCCCTCATAATGTGATTGTATTGTATAAAAATAATAATAATAATTTTTTTGAACTTCCATGAAATGTTAATATGCATCTCTTGATTTCCATGACACGGGGGAAAATGCATAAAATAAATGACTAATAAAATAAAAACAATGACCAGTAAAACATATTATGAAAAGTATCATTACCCTTCAATTGAAAAGATCTTAAATAATTTTCATTATATTTGACAAATAATTATTTATTTTAACTTTCATTTGCATGGGAAATAATTTTATATCCTTCTATTACCAGCTAGAAAGCTCTTGATGAGCATTGGCAACTTCAAGTTTGATCCCTGATCCTAGCACATAAAAACTAGAAAATTCAATATGTTCTTATTACAATTCAAATCCAAAACCCAAAAAGATACGATGATTTCTCAAAAATTACCAGTGTCAAAAATAAAGGTTTAAACTGTGGGAATTGTACCCTTTCCTTGCGTTTACACCAGCTGAACAAAGCTCCAAATTAGTATGTTTTATTTTTATTTGGGTTTTCTTCAGCCATAGTAGTTGTCTATACCTGAGAGATTTTATGACATGTTCCACTTACAATTCCATAGTTGAATCTTGACGTCTTGTCTACCTTTGGGTGAGGTGAGAAAGAAGACTGTAAAAACATGTTCCAATTGTCTTCTTCGTATTCAACACACAAGTCAGTATTAGTACTCAAAAGGAACTCCTATAAGTGCAGGTGAGAAACTTGGCTCTAAATCCTCTAAAATTAAATTAGAAATAGTTGTAACCACATCCATTAAGAATCTTGTAAAAGGATATTTCATAGTCACCCCAAGTTCATAGGCCAAGTTGCGTGCAACAGGACACACAACCCTATTTCCCGAGTTCTAAAATCCAAACCCCTTCCTCAATCTCAATATCTAACTACATGGGAAAAAAAAATCCCACATTCACGTACTATTGTTTGATTCAAAGAAACTTAATATAGTTTTTATTTTCCATTATTGTTGTGCCGTTTACTGATAAATTCATCAACAATAATATTATCTCATATTTTCACAATTTGTTGTTGGCATAATCTTGGGATTAAAGTTTGAGGGGGACAAAGTACTATCCATAGGTTTCTCAACATTGTTGGTAGTAGCCATCTGTTTATTTCTGGCTGCATTTGGGTGGTCAGGCGGGCCTCTTGGATGGATCGTGCCTAGTGATATTTTCCCACTAGAAACACATTCTGCTGGGAAGGACATAACTGTAAATTTTGTATTTCACAAGGCTTCTTATCTCTTTTATGGTCTTTCGAGTATTAGAATTTCCTGTTGTTTACATTATGGATCTGTATCATGACTGCATTTGCATACCTCTTTTTTCCAGAAACTAAGGGTGTACTCATTGAAGCAAAGGTTWTTCAATGGAAAAAGCATTGGTTTTGGAAGAAAATAGTCCCCTGCATTGAAGAGGGGGTATAAACTGGGATGCTAGTGGATTTGTGATTCACATAAACAATAATTTAGTCCGGGATATTTCCCATCTCTTTATTGTAACTTSCAAGACGATTTCAGTGGGATTTAACTCCACTTTTTTGGAGTTGCCAGGAAACATAAGAAAAAGTGGTAGTATTTTATCTGGATTTTATGGTTTATAGATGTGGCTTTGTTGATTAAATATATTACACTCCTTCTCCCTAGAAATCAAATTAACAACACATGTTTTTTTGTGTCTTTTAACAACATGCCTATTTATCTCGACAGAAGTAAAAGACTCAAGGTGATTCAAAACTACTACGAGAAATTTTATGTATAACCAATATACTTTTCTTTGTTTTGAGGAATGTGCACCAACCGCATGAAATATTAAATAAATTTATCTTCAAGAATCTCATATGAATGCCCAGGGGTAATATTCTCATAATCAAAAGAATCATTAGACACGAATAAATTCAGGATATTGGAAATTGAACATCTTAAAACTAAAAGAGTTGAATTTAGGGCCTCCTAGTGCAGTATGAATCATTAATGCCAAATGTAAATTTTGAGTTAGTGTTATGAAAATGTGTAACTAAAGATATAAATTGAGGAGAAACCCTGCAAACATATAGTCAAAGTGGACAAATTAATAATCCTCATAATCCTTGATGTTGGAAACCTAAAATAAGGGGATGCAAATTGAAATCTGGAAAACTTTATGGAGTGAAAATTGATGTATGCAAAGTCTCAATATTTCATAGTAGGTCTTGTGGATTGAAGTTTTTTGTAGCCATTGTTGTGTAGATAAATGACTAATAGTGTAAACATTGATCATGGATGAGGAAGAATTGATGACTGAATTGTGAAATGGGTCATTTGCAGTCAAGAAACCCTAGTGGTAAACATTGTAACTATTGTCATCATAGACAGTTTAGAAAACATATTAGCCAACAATTCCATTTGATAGGTCATCAATAAAAACCTATAGTAATTATGATCAACAAGTAAGAAAGAACATTGGAGAATTTCGCATTAATCATTTTTATTATTATAAAATTGATATAAACATTAATATCCTTCTCCTCAGGTTGATCGTTAACTAGAGTAGGCATATTAGAGGTGTCACATACGACAATGATAATGTGTTAAACAACATTTAATTAATATGAGATGCCACAATGAAAGAAGTTGAAATGGTTGAACCAACAATGATTCGGTTCTAAAATCAAAGACATATACTAAGTAGTGACTTAGTAATCACTGAGATATGCATTGCATTTGGTATGAGTGGGTTGTATGACCTTCAAGTATATACATATCATAAAAGAAGAGTATTTTGATAGTCAATAGTGAATACAAGTTTTCCAATATATTGTGTCAATGTTTTCTATGTATTTGTTTTGTGGGGAAGGGTGTGACTATTTTTTTAAAGATATTCTTACAATAGTCTTCTTCATCATTTAATACACAGACTTACCTCATTTTATTTTCCCACACACAACCTCAAAATTCATGTTAAAGAACTCCTCAGTTTTTGTGTTGAGAAATCTATACAAGGTACAATTGTCACTGCATTTATTGTTGTACTGTTGCCTAAGAAATTGTGTATGTTTGTTGTTATTGTTTTCCAAAAATTTATGGTAGTTGGGTTCCTCAGTTTCTGTGCCAAACTTGCCCAAAAAAACATGCAACTAGCTTCCTTGATTTTTGTGCCAATTTATTGTTGTACGACCTGCTCAAAATCCATATGGTATGTCCCAATAATCACTGTACCTTCCTCCTACATAATTGGTTTGTCTTCCTACCTTGAAATTTGTTCCCTTATCAACAAGTTTTCCCTCCTCTATCTCCACTCTCTCTTCCTCTTGCACTCTCAAAACTCATGAAGAATTCCAAGAATGGGGGTGCCTCTTTCCCTAATTCGACCTCATGAGGGAAGGTGAAGGGTCATCTAATCCAATGATGTATATTAGACTATATGGATGGTTGAGATCAAATGAATTTTAAGTCACCCACTTCACTTATGTTTCATAAAGTCACTTTTAATTTCAAATCACATGAAATTAATTACTAGGGATCACATTGGACACTTTCTCACCCTTAGGTTCCTAGGTGATGACAAACAATTCTCCTTTGTACTCTATTATTTTTAATTCAACAGTTTGTTCGGAAATATGGAAAAATTGCAGCCCCTCTCAGTGCTCTCCTTAAAAAGAATGCTTTCACTTCAACTCCAGTAGCTAATCAATCCTTCCACGCCTTGAAAAAAGTTGTGTGCATGACCCCTATCATGGAACTTCCCGACTTCATAAAGAATTTTGTATAGGAATGTGATGCTTCCTGGAAATGAATTGGGGTCATCCTCATGCAAGATGGAAGGACTTTTGGCCTTCACTGGAAAACAACTTTTGGAGAGACATTTGGGACAATCAATTTATGAAAAGGAAACGATAGTTATTCTACATGTAGTGGATCTTTGGTGTCCTTATCTATTGGAGAAACACTTCCAAAATTAAAACTGATCATCAGAGCCTCAAGTATTTTATGGAACATCAAATTTCATCCCTAGAGAAATGAAAATGGGTGACCAAGCTATTTTGATATGATTATGAGATCATTTACAAGAAGGGAAAGGAAAATGTGGTTTCTAGCACTCTTTCCAAGAAGTATGAAGAAGGGTCCCTATTTTCCCTCTCTTTCATTGTACTATATTGTCTCCAAGTTGTTTACCAGGAATGGTTGAAAAACCCCAAATTTTATTGCTTGATTGAACAATTGCAATACCATTCTATAGCTTCTCCAGAGTACTCTTGGAACAATGAAGAGATTCACTACAAAGGTTGTTTATATTTAAGCAAACAATTGCAACTTAAATCCACGGTGCTTTTTGAGCTTTGTCCTTCACCCACAACTGCTCATTCAGGGTTTACCAAAACCTATGAACAAGTCAAATGTTCTTTTTCTTGGGATGGTATGAAACAAGATGTCCACACCTTTGTGGTTGAATGTGATGTTTTACAATGCAACAAAGGAGAAACATTCAAAGCTCTGGGAACAATCCAACCTCTTCTTATTCCCTCTACTATTTGGAGGGATATTTCTATGGATTTCATTGTTGGATTAACTAAATTGGGAAATAATCCATTCATCAAGGTGGTAGTTGATCATCTCTCCAAATATGCTCAATTTTTTTCTCTTCAACACCTATTCATCGCATCCACAGTGGCTCAAATTTTCATGGATAATATTTTCAAAATATATGGCATGACTCATTCTATTGTCCTTGATCGAGATCCAAATTTCACCAACAATTTTTGGCAAGAATTGTTCAGGATCCAGGGAATCCAATTGCATCTCAACACCACCTATCATCCCAAAATTTATGGCCAAACTGAAGTTGTCGATAAGTGTTTGGAATCATATTTGTGGTGTTTTTCATCCTACCCAAAAAACAATATGGCTCAGTGGTTACCCCTAGTTGAATGGTGGTACAACACATCTTACCATACAAATACTCACATGACTCATTGTTATAGCCCTAAAATTCCCTACTCATGCATACATGGCATTGGCCTTTCTACTTGCATAATTTTCCAAATCACTGTTGAGGATCTCTATTTAAAAAACCATTTTTTAGAGCATGTACGTGCTCTGTTGCACTATTTCCCACGTAAATACGCTTGCTTCATGCTGTAAAACCCGCATACATATGCTAGCTACACACTAAAAAACCCGCGTATACCTCCAAAAGTTGCAAGGAATTCGGTGGAATTTATGGGCTATTGGAGGTTTCCCAACCGTTTCACATGCTATAGCCCGTCCCCCAACCGAATAACTATCCTTTTGTCATATATAAGGAGGTATTGGGGTCTCAATCCACAATCAAGCATTAGAATGGTGAAACTCTACCCAAATTCCCTTTCTTTCCCTGCCCAAGTATTTGCATCCTTTTGTGAGTTATTTCCTCAACATTTCATATCTAGCCCCTTTTCTCCCATACAATCCTTTCCCTTCCTTTGAGTTGATCAGTAGATTGTGAGAGAAGGAATTTGGAAGGTGCACTTGGATCATTTTTAAGAGGATCATGAACCAAGTTCATGGAGTGTCGTCCTAAAAAGGTTGTAATGTCCAATATTTGAGTATTGAATAAAAGAATCTCTTTTCCCCATCCCAAATGATGGTTTTTATGTCTTTTCTTTGATTTATACATAAAAATTATATTTGACCCTAATTGATGAATAGAAATAGAATTCTTGTAGCCTTATTTTCCTAGTTGTGGATGCAGGTCATGTTTGGGAGGAGACTTGCATCCTTGGGATTTAGAGAGCTTGAGGAGGTGAGCACCAAATGTTAGATAAAAGGTACAGTTTATGACTTAATCTTTCATTGCTTTTTTTTTCATCTATTTTGGAATGTTTGGGGTAGTGTATAAATTATATTTACTTTTTGGGAGTCATTGCTCTGTCTATACTTAGAACCCTGGTATAGTTATAGGGGGATTTTCCCACTAGCAGAATTGGTGACTCCACTGGAGAGTCTCTCCATGGTTTTAGAGGGAGGTTTTTTGGGTTTTTAATTGGCTTCTTGATTTCCTTTTGAGTTTCAGTCAAGTTCACTGAGTCTTTTAGGGGTTCCTTGTCACCTGGAAGGTGCATACCATTTTTCCTTGCCCTGTCAGTCTACC
Source organism: Picea sitchensis (assembly GCA_010110895.2). NCBI lineage: Eukaryota > Viridiplantae > Streptophyta > Pinopsida > Pinales > Pinaceae > Picea > Picea sitchensis. Next base: position 48,019 of record SNQJ01S0043636.1, read on the forward strand.
TAGTCTTTTTATTTTTAAAAAGTCTCAGAGGCGTACGTGCCCTGTTTTGGGTCAGCCCGCGTACATACACGGTCTTCACAATAGACAACCCACGTACATATGCATGTTGTTGATGCAACAACCTGTGTCTCTTTTTCAAGAAAGTGTTTTTAAACAAAGAGAGGTCTTTCTCTTTCCTGATAGAAGTTTGGGCTTCTCAGGACTTACTTGAACTTATCAGAGTCTATGTTTTTTTCCATAGCTTGGGTTAAAGTTTTGGTTAACTTGTTCCTTAGTTTTATTTTGTTTTCCCTAATAGAAATAACTGTCAAGTTTTAGATCCTCCTTTTGGTTTCTTGGTTGAATCCTTGTGTTTATGCAATTCGCTTAGGGTCTTTATCAATCTTGGTTTCAGTTTTCTCCTTGTTCCCATTTCTTGTTAAAGCAGTTCAAACAATAAAAAATAATTTATTTTCTTGCATTTAGTTTGGTAAAGTAGTCAAGGTTATTGTTTGCAGAAGAAAAAGAGTCTTTGTTTTCAAAGTTCTTTTTTATTTCCTGAAATACAAGTAGTTTTTGTTAGTCAAATGAAAGCATTTTTTAAGAAACCTTTAATTACAAGATCTTGAAACATTGTTTAGAAAAGTTGAATTTTACAAAGAGTTTTACAAGGTTTTCTTTAAGTTTGAAGTATCTTTTTTCTTTCAAATGCTTTAAAATTCTCTTCCTTATTCGTCTCTTCACAACACCATCAGTTGTACAACCATATCCTTTGCATAAATCAAGCCTTAAAATTAACGCTTAACTTAAAATATATTAGAGTTTCTGTTTGTAGGGTTCATTGACTAGTTTAGAGTTTTAGGGCCTTGAATTAGGTGTGAAGAGGAAACTCTTCAAGGCCATTTTAAAACAAACATTGGAATATGAGATAGGGAGTGTCTTAAGTCCAATGTCATAAGATTTAGTTGGGACCCCCCTCTAACATAGGGAATAAACACGAGGTTGTGTGAGGAAAAGAAGAGGAGATAACCCCTCCAAATCCAGACTAAATGTAGTGGGAATTGTATATTGAGGGTATTTCTCAGGAACAATACCGATCGAATTTTCCTACGGAGCTTCGTGGACCTCAAATTCGTTCGAGATCCTCAGTTAAATTTTGTACCAATTTCTTTTGGCACCCTTGAATGGATTCAGACTTGTTATCATGCTCATTACAATCTTCCTGACTGTCGACTGTACTCGCCTGGTGACTGACTGGGAGCTGGAAACCTAGTTTCCCACATTTTACGAACTTACATAGGTGATTGTGGGGGTATACCGTAGTACCTAGGGTGAACATCATATCGTTCTTCATAGAGTATACCCGGAGGGTGCTTCCATGTTTGAGTTGCACTTGTACCATTTAGTTTCTCTAGTGTCGATTGGAATAATCATCATTCCCACTGGTTAGTCTACTGCTTGATTTATCTTTAGGAAATGTTTTAGTGTGTGCTTTGTGTTCCACGCTAGTCAAGTGTTCCTGTGTCATTTGATCATTTCAAAAAGTGGAAGATCAACAAATTTGTCAGTCGCGAAGGCTTCAGGGCCTATCGTCGGTTACTTTGGAGCCTTCTCCACCATCATTGAGGAGAATACTTGATGAAGAAGGATCGTTCAAAGCAACCGAGCCACAATAAAACTATGCCTGAGCCTTCTTTGAGAGGAGACTCTCCAGAACCAGAGGAATCCATTGTTTATGACCTTGAGACAAAAAATTTCATGCCAACAAATCCTCTTATTCCTGACTTGTCGGTGTCGATTTTAATTTAGATTGTCCCTCCCGAAGTGACATCTTCCGAGTTCTAGTTATTTTGATGAGTGGAAATGGAAGTGAATGTTTTTACTTCATCCGGGAGTCCTCATACTCCCATTATGGATACTACTAGAAGGGGCATCCTACCTCCTCCCCCACCTTCGCTAGTCAAGACCTCAGTTTTCATGACTCCCATGACTTCGGGCAGTGGTATGATACCTTTAACGGATTCGACCACTATTTTGTTTACTTAGAATGCAACAGGCGCTCCCTTCTCATACAAGATTCCAAACTTTGATACAAATTTAGTTCTTACTTATTCTACTTTATAGACCATGGGTTTGGGGACAGGGAGCTCTAACACTCCCTTGCAAGGGTCAACCACAGGAACTACTTCCCCTTTTAATGTTATTCCTTACGGTAGGGGTCATATACCTCCTCTATCCCCTTCTCTCGGTGACGCTTTTCAATAATCAATCAAGCCTAACACTAATTATAGCTTGTTTGGTGGATGTATTTTAGGACCTTCATATTATACGATGCCATGGGATCTATGTCATTCTCTTTGTTTGGTGTATTTGGGAACAACACTTTTTCTTCGACTTCTTTCTCGACTGGGGGCAACCCCAACTTTGGTCAAAAAAACCCAGTACAAGGTACCATTCCTTCATAGGGAGCGACGACTAGATTATACTCCATAGAGGGGCTTTGGAATCATTGGAAAGGATCATTTCCCTTGTAAGGAATGTCGGTCGGGGGTAACCCCTTCCATACTCAATGCAAACATGGGCAAGATTTTGTACATATGCCTGGCGACATCCCCTACCAAGGTCATTGGAACACAACACATGGAGCAATCCCTATGCAGGCTATGTCATCCAATTTTGAGATTCAGCTGATGATGCCTCAACAAACACAATTTCCTTTTTCTAGTCAAGGCCATAGTTTCTACCAAAACCTTGGCCAACAATCCAACTTTTCTTGGCAACCCGATGCTAGTCAAAATCTAGGGCCCTCTTTCTAGAAACCCTACATTTGCTAGACTTGTCGAGATTACTAAATGACCCAATCTGTCATGATATGGGTTGGCCCCTCATGCCAACTAAGTTTCCTTTAGATATTTTGAAATTTGAGGGAAAGCTTGGTGAATATCCAAGTGATCATGTGACTACCTTTCACTTGTGGTGCTCGTCAAACTCATTAAAAGATGACTTCGTTCAGTTGCACCTTTTTCAATGCACTCTTATAGGCGTGTTGCGAAGTGGTATATTGAGCTCAAAAAATCAAGGTACTCTTACTTTAATGACTTGGAAATGGTATTCTTGAACCATTTCCAGTTAGTCGTGAGATACGATGTCGGCACCGAACTGCTTGCCAACTTCAAGCAAACCAAGGCTAACCACATCTATGATCATATCCGAGAATGGAGACAACTAAAGAGATTGATTAAGGTCAAGGTCCCTCCTTCTTTCTTGCTTGAGTGGTTCTTGAAGTCTTTGGTTCCCTGTATATCCAAAGACATAGAAACATCCAGGGTGTTTTCATAAGAGGAAGCTATTATGAGAGCCCATCAACTAGAATTGATCTACTCTCATTCTGGTATGCTCTATGAGATCTTACCAGATGTGCCACAGTCTACTCTCGATAAGGCTAAAAAAAGTCTGGGCCCCATGCTGATGGCATAGTGAGCTCAACACAAATAAAGTCCACACATCTATTTTCAAATCAATTGCAACAATCGTCGATACAACATACTGTGGTAAACTGACGGAAAGAAGAAACAACAAAATAAAAAGGGTAAAGGGGATAAAAATATTGCCAGCAATGTTGGCAGTGGAAAAACTGAGAAGAATAAGTCAAATTATCCGTGTAATCTCTGCACGGAAGACCGCTCGACTCACCTATGCCCTCAGTTTGCAAAAGCTCAAAATCTACTAGTGAAACAACAACATGCTATGTTGATGAACCCTTTTCAACAAGGAAAAAATATGGCTCGGGATTCTGCATCCACAAGTGTGGAAGGGGGTAGTCAAGGACCCCCTGTGCCTACTACTAACAACCCGGCCACAAAGACCGTGTTTCACTACTAACAACCCGACCACAAAAATTTACATGATGAACGCCGATGCTAATTTATAGGTTAGGACTCATGATTACGGAACACCAGAATCTGTTGAGAAGGGAAAGGAAGCCACTAACCCTTTGAATCCTCTACAAATTGAGAAGGCAGTGGGAGAAACAATGAATCGCATCCCTAAAGGTGCGTGTAAGAAGGATTCCCATAATCCAAATGTGAGGGATGCTTAGAAATACTCTGTCATGGAGGATCTGGCACATACCCCTTGTGCAATGTATTCTCTAGAGGTCTTCCAGATTTACCCCTCACAAAGAAAAGCTTTGTATTCTGCCTTGGGAGGGGCAGAGACTAGTAACCTAGGAGTGATTTTTTTGATCCAACTGGCCTAAAATCTCATCTTCCTCACCACGTCGCCTTTCAGATAGTAGTGGCATACACCAAGAAATCATTGACACATAACATTTTTTGTATGGTGGTTGATGAGGATGCCTCGACTTGCGTGATGTTGTTGGCATGTTGGAAGGCCATTGACCATCTTGAGTTGTCTCTGTCGCCTACGTTGCTTACGAATTTTGATGCTCGATTGTTTAGACCACATGGAATAATTCCTTCCTTCCTTGTGCATTTAGGGGGTAAAAATGTGTGTGTCAAAGTTGAAGTAGTCGGTGCACCTCTCAACTACAATATTTTTTTATGATGGAGTTGGACTTATGTGATGCATGTAGTGATTGCCATGGTTTTTCGGGTCTTTTTCTTTATACATGAGGGACTAATTGTGAACATCAACCAGTTGTCCTTCCCTCGTCCTGACCCTTCATCGGGTCCTTCCACAATCTTGATGATTGATAACCCATGGCCTGGCACTATCAACTTAGCTACCAATTGTTTTCCATCATTGATGGGAAATTTTGATTACCCGTTGCCTTCCAATGATGTAAAGTTTATATCGGTTGTTCTCGACTAGCTAAGGGTTGCAATTTTTCAAGTGTCATATTTTAAAATGAGCTACTTTCATAAACCCATGGAATTTACCTTCCCCATCGGCCTTGATGGAAGGGATAGGGAACCTTGGCATGACTATGCCCTTATCTGCGGCTGAGGTTGCGTACAACATTGTCTAGCAAACCTCAACCAACCTAGATCAGACTGCTTCACAAGAGTTAGATCCAGTTCTCGAGCCTATTTGGGCTCAATATTCTCTTTCCGCTCAAGATTCTTTAGACTTGGTATTTCCCTCCAACAAAGCGATTCTCGAGGCAATGATTGGTCCCAATAGACCTTGGGATGATCTACATCATAGATCTTATTTTCTTCCCGAGCTTAGGAGAGTAGAGGAGGGAGAGTTTGTTTTGACTGTGAATGGAAATAAGCCTTGACATATCAATCTTATGGCTAATTTACGCCAAGGGTAACATGGAAAGCATTGATGCAACGATTCCAATCGATATCTCCAGAACCCCTGGCGTCATGGAGAATGTTTTCGTCGAAGCATATTTCTCTCCCTAAGAGATTTGAACTTACATTGAATTATTCAAGGAGTTCCACGAGGTTTTTTCCTAGTATTACGAGGAGATTCCAGTTATCGACCCACGAATTGTCGAACAAAAAATCACAACTTTTTGTCCCTTGGTTATGGATTAAGGAAGAAAAAGGAAGAGAAAAGATGAAGTATGAACTACGTTGAAGGCACACAGATCGAGGATGGGTCAAAGTGGTCAAAGAAACAAAAGAGAAGGAGCAAAGTAAGGGAAAGTGAGTCGTTGAACAAGAATATCAAGGAAGATAGATCAGTAAGGAAGATGGATCGTGTACAACTCAGTAAGCGGAAAAAGACATGAACGAGGTCTTTGGAGCACCTCGTGGAAAAGACAGAAAGACAGGTTGGTGAAGCCCTGAAAATACAAGTCAAGTGGACCTAGGGTTTTAGACATGTAGGGTTTTGGGATCTAGGGTTTTGACACTTAGACTTCGGTCTAATATTGTTAGAGAGCCATTGTAATGTATAAATAATGATATAGATGAGAGAAGAATTGGGTTTATCATTGTGGGTTAAGAGTGTGATTATTGTCATGCATAAGAGAAGTATTGTGTGGGAGAGCATTCTTGTATTTTGGATCTTCAGCTGGGTGCGAAGATCAAACCTGCAGCTGGGTGCGCAAGGAGGGGAGATAGAGAAGAAAGGAAAAGAGAGAAATCTACAAGCTAAGTGCACAGATAGAACTGTATGTTTTCATCTAATATATCAAGAAACACAGTTATGTGGATGTAGCCCTAGGGAAAGGGTGAACCACATATATTTTGTCTTTTGTGCAATTGATGTTGTGTTATTCACTATATGCTATATTTTTATTTCATTGTTGTGTTAGATCAAAGATATAACTTGCGAGGTAAGCTTAAGTGTGGTAAATAATAACTAGATTGTTGTGTCTTGTTGTCCTGGAACCTCTCTGCATTTCTTCTGGTTGTAGACACTTGTGTCTTGCAACCCCCTATTGCTACTTCGGGTGAGATTGCATATGCTTTGCAGGTGTTTCCGAAAGGGCCAGTAGTTAGGGCTTGTTGGTGCGATGTTAGAGTTGAACCCTGGGTCTGCCCCTATGCCAAAAAATGGTTTCATTGTTGAGATTGGGATCTTCTTGAGGGAATGTCAAGGTGGTTTCCATCGAAGACAGAGATTCATAAGTGGATAGAAGAAGAAGAGAGGGACTTTGCTGAAGCTCAAAAAGAGAACCCTAGCCTTAGTACAAAGGATTGGTTGGGAAGGTATATCTTTACTAATATACGCGAGATTTTATTTGGAGGAATTCATAACGAGCTATACAAGTGGTTAGCTAGATTAATAGATACCCAATTTGAAATCAGATCTAGACCACCTGTGGTTTGGACGTCAACRTTGATCAATAACGTCAAGAGAGTTGATAACGTCATGTCAAGAGTAGTAGATAATTTGTTTGATAGCACTATTGGATGGTGCATCATTGAGTTTTCTATTGACATAGTAGAGTCATATAGCCAAGCAAAGAGATATTTCTTTAAGGGACCTAGAGGAAAAATTTTACACTTTTTGAAGTTGAAGATCAAGATGCTATTGCATGAGAAGAACATCTTGAAGATACCGTAATCGATCGGATTGAAAATATAATATTCAAGAACTCAGACAGTGACAACAACATGAAAGTTAGACATATGTGCAGTGGGAGAACCTTCAGAGAGGTTCCTCTGGTAATCTTGTTTGAGCAAAGTCACAAGCCACTGGCACAGGACGAAGGGTCCTACAGTGGATAAGAAGAAGAGTTATTGAATGAGGAACATTTAGGTTTCGGTAGGGAAGAGGAAGGGAAGACTGAAGAACCTCGCCTAGAAGAATCATAAACTTCAGGGACTGCGCCTACCATCGAAGTAAGTACTACTACTCCTCATGTTGTTTTAACAGCATTAAGTAACCAGAGTAGTCAAATTTATTAGAGAACTCAGAGCACTGTTACCAACAGTTGCATACATACTCAGTCAAGAAACCTAGGAAGATCTATGGTAGATGAAATGAGGCTACCTATATTTAGAGGATATGGATATGAAGATCCTGATCAACACTAGTTTTTATGCGAAGTTGTATGGAGTATTAAGAAAGTCAATGATGAAGATGTTAAGAGAAATCATTTTAGTACTACCTTGAGAGACTGCGCACTAAGCTGGTACATGAAGTTTGTTAAAGGGATTGTACAACCTAAACCTTTGAATGATATCAAGACTAAATTGAGTGAAAAATTCAAGAAACCCAAGTCAGAGTCACAGTGCATTACATAACTAAAAGAAATCAAGCAGAGAATAGTTGAACCTGTTTGGGAGTTGGATCATAGGTTTAAGACCTTGACAGGGTGCTTGATTTTTCAGATTCCAGACGAGCATAACAAGGAATGGTTCATTGTTTCCCTCTTACCACACATTAGAGTTCCTCTGATGCAACAGAAGGTTGCTTTGTAGGTTGAAGCATTGGAGATCACCATGAAACTAGAATCAACCCCTATGGGAGAATCCATCTTAGGTATGAGTCAAATTTTGAGTCAGCTCACTAGCTTATCTCTGCAGGTTGAAGATATGAAGAAAGAAAAGGGAAAATATAAAATAGAAGACATCTAGTGTATCAGATGAAATTCAGAGGGACATGATAAGGAACATTGTCCCCTATTTAATGATTACTTGGCCTCTGGAGCTCCGAGCCCTTTGAAGCAGGTTACTATACCTTGGTGTGAGGTATGTAGAAATATACATTGCCCTGGTGAATATTATTACATGAAAAAATATGTCTCGAAACCTACCAATCTTTACTGCAGATTCTATAAATCTGTGGTGCATGATGAGAATGACTGTAGGGCTTATGACCTCTTGCATTAAAGGTCAAGAAATAAATATAAAATTCAAGGAGAGATGCAGAAGTAGGGAAATACTACATAGTTTAACTCTCCAAGAAAAGGAAACTTCAACCCTCGTGGTGGATTCAGAGGAAGAGGACAAGGAGGAGGCATGGGTCAAGGAAGAGGTTACAACTCATTTGAACATGTTATTAAAGATTGTCCCATGTTGTTAGCTAAACTCCAAGAGAGATGGGGAGGAAACCAACAGGTACAATTAATATCAGTATAACCTCATGGAGAGGATCTTAGAGTTGTTTTTATCACTAGAATAGGTGTTGTTACAGGAGAAGACATGGTGACTCCAGGAAATACTATGGAGGAATCAAGGATCAGAAGAGCTGCAGAGAAGACGCAATTGTTTGATCCAAGGAAGGAAAAGAAGATATTTGAAGAGGCAATAAGAGAATTTGGAAGAGAACATACTTCATCATCAAAGGCACAACCAGAAGTGAGAGAATGTGGGATGCCTTTGGAATTCGATCAGTCTGCCTCACCGAGAGATGGAAAAGAGGTAAGCAAGTTTTTCAGTTTCTTGTATACATTTATTGATTTGATTAAGGATGAAAGAGTTGTGCAAGAAATACAACACTTGATCAGACAATATGAGATAGGTAGGGTAGATCTTCGTTGAATAAAGTAGTACATAAAGTATCTCAGAAGAGAAGGACAAATAAGGAGTTGCACCTTAATGCTCATATTGGAGACTATGACATAGATTATGTGGTCCTAGACTTAGGGTCAGAAGTCAATGTTATGACGATGCAGACCTGGGCACTGATGGGAAAACCTAAGTTGATTTAGTCCCCTATTAGGCTTAGGATGGCTAATTAGCAGGCAGTAAGCACCTTTGGAAGACTGGAGCATGTCCTTGTGTACATCGACGGGGTGAGGACATTTGTGGACTTCGAGGTGATCAAGATAGTTGACGATAGTTGTCCTTATCCTATGCTGTTAGGAATTGATTGGGCTTTCAAAAATTTGACTGTTGTTGATCTAAAGAGAGGAATAATGACATTTGAAGGTGATGGCCTGCAGGTCATTGCACCACTTGATACTGATGAAGGTCGTAGATACACAGAACCCATTAGAGAAGAAGACCACACATATGAGCTAGAGAATATATATAAATTGACATCAATGCAACATGATTACATTAATCCTACAACATATGGGAATTTAAGCTAGAAAAGTGACAAAAAATGCTCATCAGATTCGAAAGAAGCACTGGAGAATTGGCATAACAAAATGTATGAAGTTCTTGTGCAGAGGTGTGCCGGATAGACCAGGGAAGTTTGCTAGATTGGCACATAAGTAAGTAATCTGCCCACATTTTATGGTTTGAATCATTTAGAAACATTCTTATTGGAATTTGAATAAATTGTACCAGTACAACAGAGGTTGTTGGCACAGGATGAAGCCTTGAAAGAAACGCCAGCAAGATGGTGGAGAACACACAAGAAGAACATCGTGGAGTGGGTGCAATGTTGCACTTTGATGACAGTGCTCTTCTGAGACCAAGTCGAAGGGTGTGAGGTTCGATACAGTGTTGTCCGAAGGACAATGTGAGAAGTTTTGAGGAAGCCTGGAGCAACATTCCTCAAGAAAAGTGGGTGCATAAATTCATTAACACTTTCGACACAATGCATATCAATTGGTATCTTCAAGAAGAACTTCGCCTCACCACTTCATATTGGTACCATATGACTTAGAACTTTGTAGCTAGATTTTTATTTGAAAGTTAGTATGCCACAGTAGATTAGGATTTACAAGTTGTAAGAAAGAAAGTCTTTGAGGAGGCACCTAACCTCCTGTCGGAGCAAGAAGAAGATGAATGGACTGCACCTCTTCAGAAATTATAGGGTTGTTACAATATCAATGTTGATGAAGATGATGATCCTAGGAATGCGAAAATCACAGAAACTGAAGGACAAAGAGACATGGAAGGGCCAGGAGTTGAACTACCTTTCATTGGATAGCCAATTAAAATGAAGAAAGTTAATATTGGAACAAAAAAAGCACCTACGTTGGCCAACGTTGGAGATTATTGGGTTGATGCCACTATTGATAAGATCACATAATTATTGCATGAATATCAAGACTTGTTTCCAACCAAGTTCACTGACATGAAGGGAATTAAAAGGCCCATGGGAGAAATGAAGATCCCCTTGAAACCAGATGCAAGGCCAGCCAAGCAGAGACTCTATAGACTAAATCCCAAGTATAAGTAGAAAGTTAGGATTGAATTAGACAGAATATTGGAAGTAGGAATCATAGAACCTGTTGAAGAATCAGAATGGATCGTCCCTATGGTGGTCCACGATAAGAAGTCAGGAGAGATCATAATCTATGTAGATTTAAGGAAATTAAATGATACATGTTTACATGATCCATTCCATACACCGTTTATTGATGAAGTGTTAGATAATGTGGGAGGAAAGGAAGTTTACTCCTTCACAAATGGGTTTTCAGGTTATCACCAGATCAGGATTGCCAAGGAAGATCGACATAAGACCACATTTTCAATAGAATGGGGTTCTTTCCAGTACACATTGATGCCTTTCGGACTGAAGAATGCATCAGCCATATTTTCCAGGGTGATGGTCGAAGCATTCAAGGGATTTCTACATAAATTTTTGGAAGCATATTTTGATGATTGGACTGTTTTTAGCATATTGAAAAATCATATTGAATATTTAAGACTAGTGTTGGATAAGTGCACGCAATGCCAGATTTACCTTAACCTGAAAAAGTGCATTTTCCTTTCACCCTTTGGAGTATTGTTGGGACACATTGTATGTAAGTAGGGGATGTTGGTAGATCCTTCCAAGATCGCCATCAATGTTGATCTACCTCCTCCTACTTCGGTTAGGCAGATGTGCATTGCGCTGAGACATAATGGATACTATAGAAATTTTATCAAGGGATATGCACAAATAACAACACCCATGGAAAATATCTTAAAGAAAGATCGCCAATTTCAATGGTTAGAGGAATGTCAACAGAGCTTCAACACATTAAAGCAGAAGATAGTCACTACGCCTATCTTGGTTTTCCCAGATTGGAGTAAGGAATTCTATGTGCATGTTGATGCTTCATCTATCGCATTAGGAGCAGTGTTAGCACAATCAGGAGTTTGAGATATTGACCAACCATTAGCCTTTGCTAGAGGGAATATCTCCATAGGTGAGATAAATTACACTACCACTGAAAGAGAAGGTTTAGCTATGGTGTACGTGCTGCAGAAGTTTTGACACTACTTGCTAGGAGGACACTTTAAGATGTTCATTGATCACTTTGCGCTGAAATACTTAGTCAACAAGCCAGTGTTGGGGGGAAGAATATGCATATGGCTACTATTATTCCAAGAATATGATTTTTATATTGTGGTCAAGCCAGGTAGACTAAACAAGGGACCTAATCACTTATCCATATTGGAACATGGAGAAGAACCTACCATTTTGGAGGATACACTACTAGATGCACAATTGTTGGCCATCAAAAATGTTGATGATCACTTCACTAAGATAGTCCATTTCATTTCAACAGAAATGGCACCTCATGAATATACAATCATTCATAAGAAACAGTTAGTAGTTCGTGTTGCATATTTTTCACTTATAGTTGGACAACTATATAATATGGGACCTAATGAGATCTTGAGGAGATGTGTTATGGAGGTAGAAAGACCACTGATTCCGGCAGAAGCACATGAAAGCATCGCAGGAGGACATTATGCATGGAAAGGAACCACATAGAAGGTTCTTAGAGCGGGCCTCTGGTGACCCACTTTACATAAAGATGCTAAGGAATACTACAGAGCCTGCAATGTATGCCAAAGGGTTGGGAAACCTTCCAGAAGAGATGAGATTCCTTTAGCACCTCAGCTAACTTTACAGGAATTTGAGAAATGGGCCATTGATTTTGTGGGACCTATCAACACACTAGGAAAGCACACAGGAGCTTGATCCATCATCAATGTGACAGAGTATTTGACCAGATGGACAGAAGCAAGAGAAGTTAAGGACTATAGTGAAACTACAACTTCGCGGTTCATTTTTGATGATTTCATAACCCAATTTGGATGCCCGAAGATCCTTATGAGCGATCAAGGTACACATTTTATCAATAAGACTATTGAAGCCTTAACTCAAGAATTTGCAGTCCACCATCATAAGAGCACTCCATACCATCCACAAGTGAATGGGACAGTCTAAGCTTTCAATAAGATATCGGAGACCGCACTGACAAAGATTTGCAGTGTGAACAAAGATGATTGGGATTTGAGAGTGCCAACAATGTTATGGGCCTATTGAACCACTTGCAAGAAGATGACAATGTAGAGCCCCTTTAAGCTAGTATATGGCTTGGAAGCAATGGTAGAACTAGAGGAAGACATGTTTATTGCAGGATTTCATCAGCAGGTACAGAAGAAACAAGAAAAGGCCTACCATGATAGACATATTAAGAAGAAATCATTGAAGCAAGGAGATTTGGTATTGGTATATGAAAACAAGTTCAAGAAGCATTAAGGGAAGTTCAGGACACATTGGCTTGGGCCATATGAGTTTTTCCTATGTTACAGAAGGTGAAGTTTCACAATTGAATACTTTGAATGGACAATGGAAGTAAGGTTCATTAAATGGGAGCCAGTTGAAATTGTATTATGACAACCAACTACCTTGCAGCTCTCATTAAAATTAGAAGAAGAAGGGTCTAGGTACTAGGTGTAGTTGAAACTACGTACCAAACACAGAAAAGGCAGTCTGCACATTACAGGGAGGGACAGAGCAGAAAGCACAAGCTACTCTGCCCAGTCTGCAGTTGAATTTATACAGAAAGTTCAATACTACAGTGGCTCGGGATGAGTCATAGGTGAGTGTTGGGGTGTTGTTGGCCTTTGTTTATGGATTAAGGAAGAAAAATGAAGAGAAAAGACAAAGTATGAACTATGCAGAAGGCACACAGATCAAGGATGGGTCAAAGTGGTCAAAGAAGAAGAAACGAAGGAGTAAAGTAAAGGAAAGTGAGTCCTTGAATGAGAAGATCAAGGAAGATAGATCAACAAGGAATATGGATCGTGGACAACTCAACAAGCAGAAAAAGACATGAACAAGTTCTTTGGAGCACCTCGCGGAAAATACGGAAAGATGGGTTGGCGAAGCTCTGAAATACAGGTCAAGTGGACCTAGGGTTTTAGACACCTAGGGTTTTGGGATCTAGGGTTTTGACACTTAGACTTCGGTCTAAGGTTCTCTGAGAGTCATTGTAATTTATAAATAAAGATCTAGATGAGAGAATAGGGGTTCGTTGTTGTGGGTTAAAAGTGTGATTATTGTTGTGCGTAAGAGAAGTATTGTGTGGGGGAGAATTCTTATATTTTGGATCTTCATCTGGGTGCAAAGATCAACCCTACAGTTGGGTGAGCAGGGAGGGGAGATAGAGAATAAATGAAAAGAGATAAATCTGCAAGCTAAGTGTACAAATAGAACTGTATGTTTTCATCTAATATATCAAGAAACACAGTTATGTGGATGTATCCCTAGGGAGAGGGTGAACCACGCATATTTTATGTTTTGTGCAATTGATGTTGTTTTATTCACTATATGCTATATTGTTATTGCATTGTTGTGTTAGATCAGAGATACAAATTGCAAGGTAATCTTAAGAGTGGTAAAGAATAACTAGACTGTTGTGTGTTGTTGTCCTAAAACCTCTTTGCATTTATTCTAGTTGTAAACACATGTAACCTGCAACCCCCTATTGCTACTTCATGTGGGACTGCATCTGCTTTGTATATGTTGCTGAAAGGGATAGTAGTTAGGGCTTGTTGGTGCGTTGTTATAGTTAAACCCTGGGTCTACACCTGTGCCAAAAAATGGTTCTATTGTCGGGATTGGGATCTTCTTGAGGGAATGTCAAGGTGGTTTCCATCAAAGATAGAGATTCAGAAGCAAATAGAAGAACAAGAGAGGGACTTCATTGAAGCTCAGAAAAAGAACCCTAGCCTTAGTACAAAGGATTGGTTAGGAAGGTATATCTTTACTGATATACATGAGATTTTCTTTGGAGGAATTCATAAGGATATATACGAGTGGTTAGCCAGATTAATAGATACCCAGTTTGAAATGAAATCTAAACCACCTCTTATGATGAAGCAGACCTAGGCACTGATTGGAAAAACTAATTTGATTTATTCCCCTATCAGGCTCAGGATGGATAATCAACAAGAAGTAAGCCCCTTTGGAAGACTGGAGCATGTCCCTATGGACATCAACGGGGTGAGGACATTTGAATACTTCGAGGTGATTGAGATATTTGACAATAGCTTTCCTTATCCAGTGTTGTTAGGAATTGATTAGGATTTCAACAATTCAATTTTTGTTGACCTAAAGAAAAGAAGAATGACATTTGAAGGTGATGGGATTCATGTTGGGTATGTGTTATATTCTTTGCATGTGTGTGTGTGGGCATGTCAGGTTCGACAACTGCATCTGGTGGTTTTTTTTCATTTTTAGCATATTTTTCTATTTTCAACGAATTTGTAAATTAATCTCGGATTAAGGGATTAGGGTTTTGGTATCTACAGAATACCTAAAAAAATTGTATATATTGTATGGTGAATGGTTAAATTTTATATAATGAATATAAGAAAGGTTTTCCCGGTTGAGGGTTTCCGATATAAAAATATTTGTGTACTCTGTGTATGAGCCATTGATTAATTTATGTCTTGCTTAAGAATCTATATGCATTGCTTTACTTTGTAGGTTTAAAACTTACACTTTAGGTCATTGCACCACTTGATCCTGATGAAGGTTGTAGATAAACAGAACCCATCAGAGAAGAAGATCACGCATACAAGCTAGCAAATACATATAAATTGACAGCAAGGCAATAGGATTACATTAATCCTACAACAAATGGGAATTTAAGCTGGCGAAGTGACAACACATGCTCATCAAATTCGGAAGAAGAATCGAAGAATTGGCAGAACAAAATGTATGAAGTTTCTATGTGGAGGTGTTCTAGATTGACCAGGGAAGTTCACTGGATTGGCACATACATAAATAATTTTCCCACATTTGATGGTTTAAATCATTTAGAAACATTCTTGTTGGAATTTGAAGAAATTGTACCAGTACAACAGAGGTTGCTGGCACTAGATGAATCCTTGAAAGAAATGCCAATAAGATGGTGGAGAACACACAAGAAGAATACCACGGAGTGGGTGAAATGTCGCACTTTGATGACAGTGCGCTTCTCAGACCAAGTCATAGGGTGCGAGGTTCGATACACAAGTCAAAGCTATCCAAAGGACCACGTGCGAAACTTGGTTCCTGTCAACAAGAAACAAGGCACGATTCAAACCCGGTTCCTGTCAACAAGAAACAAGGCACGATTCAAACCTGGTTCCTGTCAACAAGAAACAAGGCATGATTCACGTTTGTATGGATTTCCACGATTTGAGAAATGCTTTCCTGAAAGACAATTTTCCAACTCCATTTATCGATCATATTGTCGATGAATGTGCGGGTTGTGAAGTATTTTATTTCATGGATAGCTTTTCGAGATATAATCAGATTCAAATCAAACCCAAGGATCAACATAAAATGACTTTTATTTTTTCTTGTAGTACTTTCACTTATCGAAATATGCCTTTTGGCCTAAAAAATGTTGGATCTACCTTTTAGTGCCCCATGTCATTCACTTTTTACGACCTCAAATGCAAAGTCGAGGTGTACCTTGATTATCTAACATCACATTCTCGCAAGAGATATGATCATCCTGCCCATCTATGACTAATATTTGAGTGATGTAGCTACTATCAGATTCACTTTAATCCTAACAAGTGCAATTTATGCGTGACATTGGGTTGTCTTTTAGGTTTCATCATGTCAACAATAGGGATTATGTTCGATCCTCTCAAGGTTGAGCGAGAGTTCAATTTCCTCCCCCGTGCACAATACCCCAACTTTAGAGCTTATAGGAGAAAGTGAATTTTCTTCCGCGTTTTGTCGTTAATTATGACAACATCACTAAAGGGTTCATGCGTCTTTTGAAAAAATGGATCCCATTCTATTGGGATGAATATGCTCAATGCTCTTTTGAAGTGTTGATACACGCCTTGACGTTTGCCCCTCTGCTCCATCCTCCTGATTATAACAAAGATTTCTTATTGTGTTTGGCTATTTTAGAGTCAACCATCGGCATGGTCTTGGTCCAGGAAGATGACATGCTCAAAGATCATGTTATATATTACCTTAGTGGAGTCTTGGTTGGACCATAACTCAACTACTCGCATATTTAGAAACTTGCTTTGGTGACTGTCCACGCTATCCAATGGTTCTGTCACTATATATTTCTTTGCAAGACCACCGTTATTTTCGTCCTCAACCCTTTCCAATATGTGTTAACATGACAGGTCATTGGTACAAATATCAGTAGATGGATAGTTATCCTATAGGATTTTGACTTGGATTTTGTTTCTACAAAATCTAAAAAGTCATTGGTCTTTGCCAAACTAATTTTGGAATTTTCGGTCGAGTCAGGTGATATTATGCCTGAAAAGTCTCCTATCAATGGACATATTTCTCTAATTTCATCTTCACACCCCTAGTATGGATATATACTTGTGTATATTTAGACTTTGAAGTACCTTGCTTCTTCTTCTCGTGATGAGCATCGAAGAATTCGACACCAAGCATGAAACTATCATATACTCAATGACACTTTGTATCGTTGAGGCGTATATTTCATTCTTTGATGATGTCTCACGCACGAATAAGCATAACTCGTTTTGAACGAATATCACACTGGAGCATGTGGCAGTCATTTTTCTGGGTTGGAAAAAACCCAAAAGATTCTACACRGAGGTTACTTCTGGCCCTCATTAATCAAGGATTGTGTGGAGGTGGTCAAGAAGTGGCACCCATGCTAGATCTTCTTTCAGAAGATGCGGGCACACCCTTCTCCTATGTTTCCAGTCATTTTTGTTGGTCCTTTCACCAAGTGGGGGATTGACTTTACTACATGTCACCTAGCTTCAACCAAGGGGCATCGTTACATCATTGTAGCAGTAGACTACTTCACGAAGTGGGTTGAATTTATTCCAACGTTTAGTAATGATGGTGAAACCATGACTCTTTTAATCTTTAATCAGATAGTAGCAAGATTCAATATCATGAAAGAGATTTTCATTGACCATGGAAGTCACTTCCATAATAAAATGATGATTGAATTAACACCAAATCTCAGGTTCAAATAAGAACATTCATCACCCTACTACCCGCAAGAGAATGGTCAGGTTGAAGCTGTAAATAAGTCTCTTAAGACCATTCTTCAGTGGATGATCAATTCTGCCAAGTCAAATTGGCATTTGATGTTGTATTTGTTAAGGTTTAAGATATTATTAGGTTTCTTTTCAATTTACTAGACAACCATAGCATAGATAGGATCACTGAGAGAAATACAATCACAATATACACAACATTTATCCTAGGAAACCCTCATGGGGAAGAAAACCCAACAAAAACTTCCTTAATATAGATAGCCAATACAATGCCAATACAATAAACCAAACACTATAGAGTATCCTCTACTAAGAAATGTGCCTCTCTCTCTCTTCCTTCATCCAACAACTGGTGACTGTAGCTTCCTTCAATACTTGTGCACTAGATCAGTGAGTGAAAAAATGAGGCGTTGGCTTCCTTTATTTATACAAATTGGCAGGTGTTGAAAATGTGTCTCTTACCTAGGTAGGGTCGAATTGTCTTTCTGGGTGGTTAAAACCACTTTAATTTCCCTAGGGGCCAACTTCTCAATTTTCATAATATATTTAGGGTTTGACCAATCCACAAAAGGGTATTTGGTCAATTACAATGCCCGACATGATCAATCCATAAAAGGGGATTGATCTAATGAATAATAAATCAATAATGCATAGAATACTCTTTGCATTTACAATATTTCAACACTCCCCCTTAACAAGAAGGGTATTCTAGAACATCATCAGGAGAGAAAGAGGGAAACAACATCAACAACATCTGGAACACTGACTGACATATCTATAAATCATTGAAATTTTTTCTCATCATCAATATCATCATTCACAATGAGGATCTATAATGGCATCATCATCATCTGCATCAACATGGATTAGTATAACACTAATACATCATCATCAATAACAACACAAGGCTGATACAACATCAATATCACATCAGAGAGGTTGGAGCATCATCAAAAACAACAACATCACTGCATGAAGGTTGGAGTATCATCAACATCAGCACTAGGCTGGAAATATTCATCACGAAGTTGGCATCTCAAGAACATCAGCACAAGGTTGGAAATATTCAGCATGAAGCTAGCATCTCAACAACATCAGCACAAGGATGGAAACCTTCAGCATGAAGCTGGAATCTCAACAACATCAACATGAAGATGGAAATCTTCATCACTAGGTTGGCATCATAGCATGAGGTTGGCATCACAACAAGATCAACATGAAGTTGGAAATATTCAACACTAGGCTGGAATCATAGCACGAGGATAGAATCACCACAAAATTTACATGAAGCTAGAAATATTCAACACTAGGATGACATCACAACAACATCAACATGAAGTTGGAAATCTTCAGCACTAGGCTAGCATCACAGCAACATCAACACAAATTTGTAAATCTTCAGCACTAGGCTGGCATCACAGCATGAGGCTGGCATCACAACAACATTAGCACAAAGATGAAAATCTTCAACACTAGGTTGGCATCACAACAACACTCCCCCTTTCGATGGATGTCCTTTCGGACTACACCAAGCTTATCTTGAAAGTGATCAAACTTTACACAAGATAGAGGCTTGGTCAACACATCAACAACCTACTCATCTATGCCAACATAATGGAGCTTTATGGCTCCTCTCTGCAACATATCATGAATGAGGTGATACCGAATCTCTATGTTCTTCGACTCATCATAGAACACATCATATCTATACAAATCTAGTTATCACATATGATCACAGTGGGTTCCATCTCCAAATCAAATAGATTTGTCAACAACATCTGAAGCCATACGACTTCACAATTGGCGGAATATGCAACAATGTATTCTGCTTTTGTCATGATCGGAGAAATGTTGAATTGCTCCCTACTCTTCCATGAATTCATGGCTGAACTCAAACTGAAACAACATCTTGAAGTGCTCTTTCTATCAGAAACACTTCCATCTCAATCTGAGTTAGTATATCCATGCAATCTGAAGTCATGATCTCCGTTATAACTGAGAAAAAAATCCAACGTACCCTTAAGGTATCTCATCACATGTTTTGCATCATCATGGTGAGCACGTCTGGGTTCTACTAGATACTGACTCATATATCTGGCTTGGTATTCGTCAGATACATCACTGAACCAATAATATGTCTGTATAGAGTAGCATCAACCAATTTTGACGAGGTATCTACCAAGAGCTCCAACTTTGTTTCCATGGGTGTATTCATGGATTTGCACTCCAACATATCAAATCTCTTCAGTATTTCAACTACATACTTCCCTTAGTTAAGGAAGATCTTCTTTGGGCTCTGCCAAACTTCAAGACCTAAGACATGATGCATTTAGGTCTTTCATCAAACTTTTTAGTGAGCTTATTCTGCAATTTGTGACAATCTTTTCTTCATCTTGTCAAGAATACATCATCTACATATAGTAGTAACATCATTGGCTCATCATTCATAACCTTGATATAAAAGTTAGAATCAACTTTACTCTTGGTAAAGCCCAAGCTCGTTAGGAAATTGTTAATTCTTCCATACCAAGCTCTAGGAGCTTGCTTCAACATGTACAAAGCTTCCTTCAACCGACAAACATGAATCTTTTTATCTTCAAACTTCAAATCAAATTTTCTCATTACATTGTACCAATCTGGTACACTTGGTCAGCTACAACTCAATCTGCACAATCATTTGCTAGCTCTATGTGCTCTCTACAAAGCACTATCTGTCTTACTTCCTGAGAGTATGTCCTCTCTTGTTTCTGCAACTGTTCCTTCTGGAACTGGGACTCGACACTTGCAGCTAATCTAAGGCAGAGAATGACTGATTCATCCTCATTATGGTTGCTTCATCCTCACTATGTTATTTGTGAGTAACTCCTCTTATTATATCATGACAATAACTTCATCTGAAACTAAGAGTGGCTCAATAACTGATACTGAAGGTATCTCTTCTTCTTTCATTGAGGTAACTCTATCTTTTATTGTAGACATGTCTCCATGATCTAATGTAATGCACCAACTACCACTCAATTTTAAATATGGGGGTTTCTCCCCTTGCATATCGTACTATATATGAATCATGGTTTTTCTGGTTGTCTTCATGAATACTGGAAATATTTCTTCAATAAGTGTCTCATCATAGTCTTCTCCTTTTTGCTGGGAGAATCATCCAAAGACACATTAGGCTTTGTACATCTACAACAAGATTGATCTGTATAGATCAATATTGGAAGTCAATTCTTACTTCTCTTCTAGTCCCATGAAAGAATCCATATCCTAGTCTTTCTAACTGGCTTCCTTCTTTGTCATTGAAACAAGGGAATATTCTAGRAGATTTCATATCTCCTAGGAGTCTCTGAAGTTACAATCTAGTCTTCTCATGATCCTTTATGAGATAAGATTTACTCTCGATTTCTTCTGAGTCTACAAGGACTTCATCATCACTTATGGGGTATACTTGGTGTTGAATGCCAAGTCTAAATATGAAAAGTTGAGTCAGACTTCAAACAAGTTCTACTTCCCATCTAGGTGGTTTCATTATCCTTTGAACAAGTCTACTGTGAGTTATTGTTCTAATGTTCAGTCATCTTCAAATCCTTCTACTTCTTACAATCAATATCCATATGAGATACTTTGGATCTCAATAGATAACTTCTTCTTCATCTTCTTTGGTACATGGATGTATATGGTCATGTACACAGTCTTCTTCTTGTCTCATCTAATTTGTTACCTTCTGCAACCTTCACTATAGCTTCATCAGGGTTATCACATGTGACCTGAAACAAGGTCAACAAAAACAAGAAAAAGAATAATACTCTTTTGATAATAGTAAATAAAACAATAGCATGGATAATCATCACAATAACTCCTTTAGAGCTATCACTTGTGACCTGTCTGAAGAAAAGATCAAAAGTAAGAAATACAATACTAAATGAGATCAACACTCTTCTAGTGTTGTGATCAAACATTCCTCCATGGTAACCCAGAACTAACACAAGAAGTTTCTCCTAGAGGAGATGTTAGTTGTATATGGTAAATTATTACATTAAGCATTTATCTCGATATCCTCACATGCTACCAAGTATAATACTTTTCAAAGACTGCTACCTAAACTATAGTGTTTACTTGTAAAGGGGTAGTTATCAACTTTGGCATGTGCAACTTTGTATCTTATCAACTTAATTAATCAAACCTGGAACCTGGAGTCTTTTCCTCAAGAATGAGTGTGTTTATTTTCTTCCAATTCTCCTTCACTCAAGATGACAAGTTCTTTATTCAACCTATATTTTTTACTAAGACAATATGATATCTTGACAGAAAGTTTGGTTAGAGAATAAACTCTATGATATCAACTTTAATCCATCTAATACCTTGACTTTAATTTTGACCAAAGATTTGTATGATGGTCATAACTTCAACATGAAATCTAGATAAAAATAATGTCATAACAAATATATGTATATCAAAATAATAAAACCTGAGTTGCATTGTTCCTCTTAATGTGTTGGATCTTGAGATCCTTCTGGATCTATGATAAGGTATCCCTTCTCCTACAAATACCCTTTAAATATTAATAGTTTAAACATATGTGAATACATACCTCTGATAGCATTTGCAGGTAGTGGCACCATCTGGTAGCAATGGTAATAATTACCAACTCTTACAAAATTCAAGGGTGACTGCATCTAGTACTATAGCTGATACTTCAACTGATACTGCAACTAATTTTGAAACTGCAACTTAAGGTTTTATGAGGAAACCCTAATTTTTCAAACTTCAAATTTTTATATTCTAATCCAGGGGATAGATGCACTGAGCTGAGGCGAGTAAGCTGGTGCAGTCAAATTTCTAAAAATCCAAATTTTACCCCTTAAAACTGAGCTTGCGGAAATCTAGACTAGTACTTCTCGTATTGGTTCTAGTTTCTTGGTTTTCTGGTACTTCTTGTTTTTTTGGTTTTCTGTTACCAGTGAAAAATAGGGTTTCACCTTCTAAGAGTTCTATCCACTGAAAAGATGCGCTCATGATGCCAAAAGCTTAACTAGGGTAGGTTGCACTTTTCTAGATGGGTTTTAAGAAAAAATTCCTCTCCAACAAAATCCCTAATTTTCTTGTACGACAACAGTGACATTTTTATTTATCCAGTAAAAGATGCTCTCTTCATCTTAGCTCTGATACCATGTTAAGGTTTAAGATATTATTAGGTTTATTTTCAATTTATTAGATAACCATAGCATATATAGGATCATTGAGAGAAACACAATCACAAGATACACAACATTTATTCTGGGAAACCCTCATGGGGAAGAAAACCCAGAAAAAACTTCCTTAATATAGATAGCCAATATAATGCCAAGATAGTAAACCAAATACTAGAGAATATCCTCTACTAAGAAATGTGCCTCTCTCTCTTCCTTCTTCTGGCAACTAGTAACTGCAACTTCCTTCAATACTTGCACACTAAATGAGTGAGTTGAGTGAGTGAACAAATGAGGCGTTGGATTCCTTTATTTATACAAATCAGCAGGTGCTGAAAAGGTGTCTCTTCGTTGGAAAGGGCCGACTTGTATTTATGAGTGATTAAAACCACTTTAATTTCCCTAGGGGCCGACTTCTCAATTTGCATAATATATTTAGGGTTTGACCAATCCGCAAAAGGGGATTTGGTCAATTACAATGCCCGACATGATCAATCCACAAAAGCGGATTGATCTAATGAATAATAAATCAATAATGAATAGAATACTCTTTGCATTTATAATATTTCAAC
Organism: Picea sitchensis; assembly: GCA_010110895.2. NCBI lineage: Eukaryota > Viridiplantae > Streptophyta > Pinopsida > Pinales > Pinaceae > Picea > Picea sitchensis. The sequence continues at coordinate 71,323 of SNQJ01S0043636.1, forward strand.
ACTATTCAACGTTATGGGCTTATTGAACGTCTGTGAAGTCTACCACTAGTTTTTATCCTTTTCGACTCGTATACGCGCTGGAAGAAGTCTTACCTATTGAATTTTAGATCTCTTGTTTAAAATTGGTAGTGGAGTGACCGTTGGACATTTCACAGCTTGAGGAACACCTTATATATATCGAGCAGCTCGATCAGCAGCGTCGTGATGCAACCTTAGCCAATGAGGCTCATAAGCAACAAGTCAAGCATCAGTATGATCAGTCTATTCGCCCTTAGATTTTCTATGAAGGTGATCTTTTCTTGGTCTATGATCAAGATAAAGATACCCTGGGGGAAAGAAAGTTCAACCCATATGGTTCAGACCTTTCATTGTGAAAGAGGTCTTAGAGAATGGCGCTTACTGTCTAGTTGGTTTTGAGGGAATATCTTTAGTGGAGCCTAGAAATGGGCTCTACCTTAAGAAGTGATACTCTTAGTTTGGTCACCTGGGTGGATTCTTGTATATATGTATAGTCTCTTATACATTTTTTGTCCTTTTTGTCTTGTGGACGTGTAGTTATTTATGTCTTCTTTTTCACTGTGGCACAATTCAAGCGAATCATAGGTTTAATTTGGGTTCGTGGACGGCGCTAGCCGACACACTCGGAGGCTTTATTCCACATCTTGGGTAATTTTCACACCTAGAGGCTAGCTGTTATCTTCCAGAGATGTTTTTCTAGGCGACACAACCAATAATGTTTTCGAGTACAACATAGTGATAGAATTGTTATGTGATGCTTTTTCACATGGCATTTCTCACCTCCGTGTTTACTTAGATTCTCAACTAGTTGTGTCCTAGTTAAATGTGGTTTACCATGTTTATGATTCCACTCTTCACCGAGGATTCCTTAGGGTACGTCTCTTAGAACGATCTTTTGATTACATTACATATATCCATGTTCCTAGGAGAATTAATCATTTAACAGATACTCTAGCTAATCAAGTTTTAGATTGGCATGTTTCTCACATATAAAAAGAAAAACACACACATACACATGTAAATACATTTGTAAAAATGTTATCCATAAAGAAAGAAAGATATATATATATATATATATATATATATGTCCAAAAAAAATTGTTATGAGTACAAAAGTGGGCATGAAATCCTCAAAATTCATCGATATACATCATTGGGATTATGCCCTCAAAACATATAGTACAAAAAGTTCCCTCGGCACATAAATAGTTCGACACTATCTAAGGTCGAGGCCTATTGGCCCTACTATAGTGAACGACGACATTCAAAAGATGTCAGAACAACTGGACCCAAGTTTGAGGAACCCCTACTACATGTGGTTGCATAGCCATGGGGAGATCCTCGATCTCATCCATAGAAACGACATGAATGAGAGTAATGAGATTCCGCTCCACTCGTCGTGAGACTCTATTAGAATCTTTGGCTGGGGGTCCTCCCACAACTGTTGGTCCTCCTGTTGTTTTTGGTCCTGCCTCTGGTCGAGGATGATGTCGAGTCCTGGCAAAGTCGTCTGGTCAAACAGGTCCCATGTCTGTACATAACAGATTCACAAGTTAGTACTCTACACACACATAAAAATGATATATATGAAAATTAAAAATTTAATAAACTTAAAAATATATATGTTACCTATCTCGCCATGCTCTTTTCTAGGAGGTGCAAGAATGTTTGGATCTCTGAGGAAGATGATCCCTGCATAGGGGTAATCCTAACCTCCTCACCTTATTCTCTTCATCTTATAAAAGGAGAGGAGTTCTCATGGAGAAAGTTAGCTTGGATTGGGCTAAGTTGGATTTGGCTTGGAATTATTAGCTTGGTTAGAGTGGTTTTGA
>SNQJ01S0043637.1:1301-24248 GCA_010110895.2 Picea sitchensis
CGTGCATACATGGGCTGCAATGAGCTAGGGTGTGTGCACACACTGGCTGCACTATTGACAGGTCGTGTACCTATTGACAGATTGATATCTGTTGAGGATTGTTGCTTCATATCAGTTGGTGCCGAGGGTGTAGGATGAGTCTTGCATTATAGAGTTGGTGCTCTTGTAGAGTTGTACTCTATTCAATTGTTGCTGATAAACCCCCAAATTGTTGTCCACAATAAAAAGAAAAATTGTACATACATCTTGTGTTCTTTGTGTTCCTTGTGGTGATGACTTGTTGATGATATATTGTTGATATATGTTGTTGATATATGTTCACATATAACTGGTTATTAATGAAAACAATGAGTAATGAATAAATGTTGAATGTTAACTAAGGAGTTTTATGTAAAGAGAGAAGTTTTGGGAAAAAGAGCCCCACACTCAATCACCCCCCCTCCAAGTGTGGTAGGTGTGTCCAACATAAAGAGGTATCAGTTCACTCTAAAAATTCTTTATCTTTTCATGACCCAATGTGTGTTTGGTTGGAGTATTTTCTTCAAGAGGTCCAAAATGTTGCAACGTTTTTTATGCAACCAAACTTCAGCGGTAAGCGCAAGATACCTACTCATTATTTGCTGCAAAAATATTATTATGTTTTCATTCCTTCATCCATCATAAAACAAGGTATGTTAAGCAATCTACTATTTTCATGGCTCCATTGGAAATTCCATATTACTTGATCAATGGAATTTTTCCCGATTAGTGTAGGGCCAATGTATATAAATAAGTTGTCCAAATCAACATTTCATTTCAGCATTCTAGTTTGGCGTTTTATTTCAGTTCAGTAGTTCGGTTCTTAGTCTGGCATCCAATATGGTTCACTTTGTAGGCATTATGACTCCATAGCCCAATGACGAGGTTTAGATTTTAACAAGATTAATTTTAGGTCGCAGAAGGATGAAGGCACATGGTCTACTGTTCTTTTTGTTTTGCAGAATAGATCTTCTTGAACAAGAAATGAGGCTGAATACAAATTCGACACTCAAACATTTGATTTCTCTAAAAACGGGTGATAAATTAATAATCTTCCTTTTTGAAAATTCAAAAGGAAAATAAGGTATGAGTTCCTACTCTTCTTATAGTTCAAATAAAATTTCAAGAAAATTCTTTTTGAAATGAATGTGAAGGAAGTTTTTCTCATGATAATATTATCACCTGACCTAAAAATCATAGAGGTATAAAATTATAAGTTAAATTGTCATGCTGATAAATTCTAAAGCCATCTCTGAAATAAAAATAAAAATGATAATAAATAAACTCGAAATAAATCTAAAATAAAATACAAGAACTTGTGTAGGATCAAGGTATTTTGTGTCAGGTCCTCTGAATCCTCGATTTGGTTATCTTTTCCTATCCCCAATTTCTTACCCACTTCATATTTTCTTTATCCTTTCTTAGCCTTCATAGAAAGAAAGTAACTTACCTTGACTCTGAAAACTTAAAACATATTTTCAAAACAAGATTAGGCGAATTTTTTTATGTTCCTTTGATTTTAATTGAGAAAGAATGTCTAGGCTAATCCTGATAATTTTATCTCTTCTATTGGACTTTAAACTAACTAATTTGCTCAAGGTTGATCCCTGAAATATTAATATTCCCATAAAATGTTTCCTATAAGCGAAGGTGTATTGACAATTGGAAGAAAGATAGTTTCAGATTATTCCTAAAATTGTTGACATACCTTTGTTTCAAAAATTTTAAATAGATATTATCCCTTGTATGTGACATACAAATTGATTTCCCCCACTTCAAAATATTAAAATACAATACAGATGGTGAAAGGAAATTCATAATCTGATTTTCCACATCTTGTCCAAAAGAGATGATGAAAGGAAATTCATATATTGATTGCCCTCATCTCAGCGAAATACAAAAGTGCTAATTGAAGTGGTGAAAGGATATTCAATGGGAGAAGTAGATAACTTCACCGGGGCACTGAACAGGCTTGCTGGTAGTGAATCAATATCTATGGTATCTGTAAGGTTGTCATGCATATCCATATCACATAATCTTTCATCTAGTTATCTTTCCGATGATATTTACATCCTGAACCAACTGGGGATTCCCTAAATAAATATGTTACATCTACCTAACCTTGAAGCGAACAAAGTCAGTTGAAGCTGATATTTTAGATAGAATTATTTTGATTATCTTAAACAATTGTGAAATCAATTTTAATAAAAGGAAATTTTTAATAGACTAACTTGAGATCAATCATTAAGTATGTTTTGAATATTTTCAGACATGTTTAGTTTCATTTTCCTATGAATGATTAATTCTTAAATAAAAATGGAAAGGTTTTAAAAAAAATAAGTAATGACTCCATTTACCCAATAAAGGCACTTGGTCTACTGTTATTTCGCACTTCACAGGGAACTGCAATCCCCAGATGGAGCCTATGTTGGAACACATTTAATTTTGAGATTTTGAGCTTCATATTTTACCTCTTAGAAATAAAATTTTCACCCAAAAATAAAAATAAACTTAGAGATTCGCCTTTTAAATTTAAAGATAAATCCATCGCTTGTTGAAAATGTGCTTACGATATCCACTGTTGATTAACTACTCTAATTTTATCAAACGGTCGTAATGATCTTTGAACCATAGAAGTTGCTTGAGTGTTAAAGAAAGTCTCTAACATTTGCTTTGGAGCTTTGTGATTCGGGTATTCCAGGAAGTCTAAACAATGAAAACCCTAAATTTTTGAAACCTGAAGATAACTGCTCGTGACTCATGGGACACGTGTCTCTTAATTTGGGATGACACGTGGCACTTACTTTGGAAATTTATGTCAGATGATTCACATGTTTTCAAGTAACACATGACACCTTTCTTTTCTTGACACGTCATCAAGAATGACATCATCTCTGCCACGTCACTTCGTGAGATCGCCCTTAGGGAGTTATAACAAAGAGTGAGTTCATAAACCCCTACAGTTTCAAAGAGCCGAAGTAATGAACATTATAAAAACTTAAAAGTGTTTTAAAGAGTTTAATAAATAAGGCTAATCATGATTAAATGTTAATTAACCACTTCATAGTTTCAGACTTCAGGATATTTCCAATCTGTTACATTCCAAAACCCCAAAGTCCTAGAATCCCAAAGGACTTATGGACAAGTCATGCATACATGTCACCTCTCTTTTCTTGTCACGTCATCTCTTCCATGTCAATCCGTGAGATTTCTTTTCGGATTTTTGACAAAGATTGATTTCACAAAATCATGAACGTTGAAACGCCGAAGTACTTAAGGTTAATTCATGGTTTAAAACATGATAAAGTAAAACATAGAAGTGAGTAATAGGAGATTAACTTCTTTGTGAATTTAACCTTCAGGAGATTTATACCCTAATTGTATCCAACACTAACAAATGTTGACTTATTAACGATATATATGATTGGATAAAGTTAACTATTTGAATTTCGATTAGCAGTTTTTATTCAGCGAAGAGCTTACAAATTTCTCTTGTTACAGGCAGGCTAATTTTTTGCACCACGAAAAGTTGCAAGAAAACTTGATGGATCAGATTTCAGAATCTAGTATAACGATAAATCAGTTCGGAAGATGGATAAACTAATAAAAGGACCAAATATAGCATGGAAGGGGATAAATAGATAGAAAAGGGAGCACAAACTCTCTGGAGCGCTAATTCCCTGAAGTGGAAGATCTGACGTCGCGTGTCCTTTGATATTGGATGACTACAATTTACTTCGAAACTCCAAGATACAGGCGTTCCGAGGTGAAAACCTTCAAAGTGATAATTCTATGAAGTATAGGATCTCTTGCCGCATGTCCTCTTGATTTCAATGGAGAATATTTACTTCGAAACTCCAGGCTTTGGGAGTTCTCGCTTCACACATCTGTCTTTCTTCCGAAGTGGTTATCCATTGAAGTGCAGGATCTCTTGCCACATGTCCAGTTCGATCAATGGTCCAGATGGGATTTGGGTCTTCGGGAGTTATTTAATCATCATTTCTTTCCTCCCCCCCCCTAGTATGAAATAGTTGAATACGGGGATCGTTTGACACGTGTCCCCCGCTTAGATCGGTGGACCGAAATTGCACCAAATTCACTCTATCTTCTCTACAAATGACCAAGAGATGTGAACTTGGCTTAAATTTGGGCGCTTATCTCACTTTGCAAAGATTGACAATTGGGTTTTAATGGATCGTGGATATCATCGACTGAGAGCGATTGTGAGGGGTGAAGTTGTGCAGGGTTTAATTTTGAAGGGTGGTCCCACAATTTAAACCATGGTTTTCTCTCAGGGGTACATGGCATCACCTGGTGCATTCCGGGACGAAAAGTGGGTTACTTCAAACCACCCCCTCGCGCCCCCACAAAATAGAGAAATGTAAAGGGACGTTGGAGAAAAACCTATTATCCATGTCATGTACCTCGTTCACCCTCCAGCATGTGACACCTTCCACATCATTTACCCCATTTACCTCACCACCTACACTTGTCCCCACCTCATCCTAGTCACGAGAAGTTACTCTTTGTCGTAATTGTTAGTCATCACATAATGAGCCAACACTGAGCTACTTGTCACATTATCACTCCCCCCATATTTTCAACCGATATTCTTTTTCCAGTAAACGCATCCGAAGAACAGATAACAATGGAATCAGATGATGAGGACAATAAACAAATGATTATGGTGGCCTCAATGGACATGTGTGCCCAATTCAAAGAACAAAGGAAAACGAGCGTGTCTGCAAGTAGATGAAGAGACAAATGAAAGTGCTAGCTCAAACAATATCTACTTGTTGTCGTTTCATTCGAATTACATTATATTTTTAGGAGATATTCATACAACAATTTTTTAGTTGTGATAATTTTTGTATAAATAGATAGATTTCAGATATATTCGAGGGGGATTCTAGCCCAATGTAGGATGCTTCTTTCCGGATGTAATAGAGAAAGTCTCTTTTTGAGTATTAATACAAGTGTAGACAAAGATTCTAATTTTCGTTCAGTTTGAGTTATGTGTTTCCTCTATATTTTCATATCTCCGAATTTCTTTATGTAATTCCTTGAAAAGAGATTGATTTCAATTTAGTATTACAACTATTGTGATCATATTATACCAATAATTCATTAGGTAAGCAGTTTTTCCTCTGTATTTTCTGTGAGTAAAACAAGACCCGTTTTATATGTGAATTACTTCATTTCATATCCTGCTCAAGGGTTCCTTCTCTACTTTTCTTCCACTGCAAACAAGGCGAGACTCATCTGCAATTGATGTCTAACTTTGTTTAATAGTTTTCTAACTTTCTTTCACACCATTTGATATTATAATTGTGACTCAGACAATGAAATACAACCTATGTACTGTCCTATTGTTAATTTCATTGAAATATCATTTCTTATAGAACTAAAGGTAGGAAAATCACTCATTTAAAATATTTTCTTTAAAAGCTCATGATTCCTGACATTACTCTTTGAGACTTAGGATTAATCTCAGAAACAACATGGTTGATTTGCTTCTTTCTTTCTTTGAGTCTTCTTCTTCCTCGTGTTTCTTTTCCTTATTATTCGATGCACGCTCCTTTTATGGTCCCTTTTCTAACTGTCCTCTTTGATTGTTGTGTTGTTCCCCAAAATGTACTACACTAGAAAGACCTCAACAATAACTTGTGGCTTGTCCCAAGCCACTCAGGCAATGTTTTCATCCTGCACTGACTTCTATAGTGCGTGGAATATACCTACAATATCTTCAATTTTTGTTTTTACCTTTACACTCTTCTCTGCTACAGACTCAAAAATCTTCATCGTGATATGATCCTTCAACAAATCTTCAGTATCCAAGATGATTTTTTTAATCCTCACCTTGGTTGCATCAATATCAGTCAACATTTGTTATGCCCCTTCTTGTAGTGGTTCCAACTTAACCTTCCTTGACTGCTTCTCTTCCTGTATTCTCTTCATCTTTGTCTGCAATTTATTCAATTCCTGCGCACTCTTCAGCCTATCTGATGTGTTCATCACTTTCTTCCTTTGCTTGAGTTCCTATACTGTAGTATTTATCCTTTCTTCCTTTTTTTCTAACTCCTTCAGTTTCTCATATTCCTGGAGATTATTCCATAATTTCATGATCCTATCATATAGATTTATGATTTCATGAATGCTCTATGCAATACTCTCCTTATGGATTTCCACCTCTTGCTCCCTCTGTGTTCTAACTTCTAGTGGGGTTCTAGGTGGTAGGATTTCATTCAACTCTGTAATGTGATTCTTGTATGCCTCAATAGCCTACACTATCTTCTCAATCTTCTCCTCTATTGGTAAGTTACCTTCTTGTGCGTTGTCACGAATGGTTTTAAACACTTCCTCCACTTTCTGCTCCATTCTTCCAATGTTATACTTTATTGTATCTCTTTCAAACTGCACCTGATCGATTGTCAACTCCAATGTCCTCTTTACTTCATTGTCAAGTTGTATACTTGTCACATCTACGTGTTCCCTCTATTGAATCCCTTGCACAACATTTATTTGCAGTTTATACAATGCCTTCGTTGGAACCTTGGGTAGTGCCAAGTCCAAGTGATCTATGTCCTTCAACTGCTTCTGCATTGTCTCCTCATCCACCTACAACATCTTCTGATTTATGCAAAAAATTTCACTCCCCATTGATATTATCTGCATCATGTCCTACACTGGAATTGATCTTTCTTGCGTGTTTTATTGGTGCACTTGTTCTCTCTATTGCGCACTAGTAATTTGAATTTGTTCCGATGCCTCCTTAACCTCTATCAAAATCTCAACTATTTCTTCCCTTTGTTTCTATGCATCATCTGACACCTCTTCTATGTAGTCGTGTACTCTTTCTAAAACCATATATACATCATCCTCTGTGAATGTGAGTTCAAGAATGTTCTTGTGTGCCTTCATATTCTTTCTCTTCCCTCATGTTTGCAAGATTGTCCTCTTCATGGGAAATGTCTTTATCTTCACTGATGTATATAGTATCTACATGTATGGTAGATCTCCTCCTCCTAGTCCCTCCTATGTAGGAACATTATTATCCTTTTTTACTCCTCCATTTATGACTTTTGTGTGGTCCTTCTCTTACAATGAAGGTTTGGGATATGGTTCTTTTTCCTTGGCTTTATAACATTTTCACTCCCCCATGTTTCTTTCTTGTACTCTGCTTCCTTTCTTGTATTTTTTGTTGGTCTGTTTGATTTCTCTAAAGTTCCATCTTATTCTTATTGGTTACCTTTTGATCCCTTCTTGGAAGCTACTGGTACCCTCCATTCTTCAGGCTAGTCTTTCATGGACCAATGTACCTCTTCTATTGTCAAAAAGTATCTTAGTTGTAACCATTCCTTCTTGGGATCCCTTTTGGCCTGGATACACATATTGTGTCTGGAAGCCCTAAAGTTATCTATGCTTTGATGCTCTTCCACCAATTTTGCTAGCATCCTCCATGTATCATCCTACTTTTCTGGCATCTCGTCATAATACATAGAAAATATGCTGGAATTTTCCTTACTTTGTTTTGCATTTGAAGTGTGCCACAACGTTGTATACTTTGTTGCACAACACTTTCCTCTCCTCAAGTAAAATCCACTATATTTTGGTTCTCCCCAACCCACAAAAGCTATCAGTATTATCAACCATGCATAATGGAACTCCATTCCAATATCCCATGCATCCTTGCAATCATCCAAAAATAAATTCAATAAATATGGGGTCTAGCTAAGTAGAGTCCCCTTCACACACTACGTGGTTGTTGCTGACTCTTGTAGGTTCTTCTTCCTTGTGACATTTCCTTAGAAGTTTACAAACTATCATCTTTGTTTCCAACCTCATCATAGGTTCAATGATTCGATTAATTATGATTCCTCGAGACCCTCTCTTAGTGCCATATGTCTTCTTCATCTCCTTTGTCGGTGCTTTCTCCTTTGTATTGTCATCTAAATATTGTTTTGGTTTTTCTCCATCTATTGGAAAACCTGTAATCTCTACAATTAAATATAAATCTATTGATACCAGTATGTCCATCCATAGAACACCCCCATGCACCAAGGAAAATAGTTGTTTCACACAAGCATTGGCACATTTTCCTCTCCCAAAGTGGGGAATTTCCAATAAGTTCATGATACATGTGTTATACAACCCTGCAATTCATTTCTTTGGATCTAAAATTGGAACCCCTGATGAAGTTGTTCCTTTTCTCTCCATTTAGACTTGTGGTGCAAACTCAGGGAACTTTTCCCTATCTGCAATATCATGGTCTGAATACCTCAATTTATTCACACATCCTAATATTCTAGGAAGGATTGTGACTCCTTCTGGTATGTGCGGTAGTGTCAGTCTTGCTTATTTCTGTTTTCCTAGTGATATTTGTACTATATGATTTCCCTTTGTCTTCATTTTCATTGTCTATGGCCCTGCTTCTTGGTGCACATCCTTTCTGTCTTATGCGTCTGAATATTGTTGGTCTGTAACATCTTCTATCAATACATTATCCAACTGTTGCATTGGCTCTGCAACAAGGTTCTTCACTTCAGGGATGATTTTAGGGGCTAAATTTCGCTCATGGGCTAATTTTCCATGGTTTTTCCAAAAACGCGATTCGCTATTTTAAAAATGATTCGCCCAAATTCTATAGGATAAAATTATTTTACCTTAAAAATCACCAAAATTTGATAAAAACTATATAAAATACTTATAAATTTGAATATTTTTAAAAAARCATTGCCAAACATTTATAGTTGACATATGAATGATTAGTAATATTCGTTAAGGTTTCTACATTTTAAATTAAATTTCCATCCTTAAAATCATCCCTTCTTCACTTCTTCAATCTATCCTCTAGGCTCATCTGACTCTATTCTTTCATCATCTTTCTCATCCATCTGTTGTGGTTCTACTAATCCGAGTTATTGTGTGGGGATTTTCTCTGTGCTAGGGTTTCCTATTTCTTCCCGTGTCTCGAACTCTATCTCTTCTGTCACTGGAACCTATTTTTCTTCTACAACTATAGGGATCACTAGTTCAATGACATGAGATGGGATTGCATCCACATCCACCAATACCTCAGATGAATAGGGTTTGTTTCTTTAGTTTCTTTCTCCTTTGGAGATCTTGTGGTGTTGTGTGTTTTTCTTGCAACTCGACTAGGAGCTCTGACCTTCAGTGGATCCATTCCTCTAAATCCTACAAAATTTTCTCTGAATCCTCGCTGAATACTTCTCCAAATCACTTTCTTAGACTTGGTTTTCTCCCCTTAAATTTCAGTTTCATAATGACACAATGATTCTTCTCCTGCATGATTTCTTCTTTCAAAAGTCCTGTCATAAATGCTCTATCGTGCCTGTACATTTCCGACCACTTCTTTTTTTTTCTTTTCCCGACCGCTTTTTGTTTCGACGTGTTGTTTTATTTTCTGTCTTGTCGCCTTTTTCTGGTAGAAAGTGTCATCCTATTTTGTCCCACCACTTGCTATCTTCTAAATGCAATATCATCTCACTTCCTTTCTAACACTTATCTATCTACTTCATCTTTTTGTATTTTTCTTCTTTTTCCAGTTTTTTCTTTCTTTTTCTTCTTTTACTCATTTTTTTCTTTTCTTTTTCTTGTTTTAACTCCTACTATGTACAACTCTGATTTTTTTCACTACAACTATTGAGGGTTACTGGGTCGATTGTCCCTATACAATTTTAGTTGACTACCATTCACCAATCATTTCATCTCTTTACCCGTTAAATCCTATAGCTTCACAACACCTTCATCTGTGATTGACCTCATCTCATATGGCCCTAGCCAATGCATCCTGAATTTCCCTGGGTGTTGTAAGTATTTATTGTCGTGAAGGAGAACTAAATATCCTTCCTTAAAGTTATTTTTTTTATGTGTCTATCATTCCAAGCCTTATCCTTTTCTTTTTTTACTTCTTGATGGAAATCAACCATAATCCTATCTTCTTATAATTCCATGAGTTGAGTCAATATTTATTGAGTTGTGCCTCTTTCTGTCATGTTTGTATTGGCTACAATGCGCAGACTAGGTATCAAATCTTCCAAAGGGACTACTACTTCCTGACCATACACCAATCTGAAAGGTGTATGCCTTGTAATGTTTTTACATGTAGTTCTATAATGCCATAATACTGTGGGTATCTTAAAATCCCAATCATCCATGTTCAAATTAAAAATATTGGTTAAGGCATTCTCCAATATCTTATTGAACGCTTCCATTGTTCCATTAGCTTGAGGATGGTATGAATTTCTCTTATGATGGTGCATATCAAATTCTTCAGTCATTTCCTGAATAGTATTGTTAATAAAATGAGTTCCCTGATCACTCATTAGAATCCTAGGGAATCCAAATATTGTAATTACATGTTCAAACAGGAAGTGCACTACAGTCTCTACGGTGTAATATTTTACTATTGTTGCTTCAACCTATCTGGTTAAATATTTTGTCGTTGTAATAATATACCTTCATCTTGATCTTCTATATGGCGGATTGATTGGACCTATGAAGTCAATTTCCCATTTTTCAAACAATTTAAGAGTTACTTGAGGTATCAATGACATATCATCCCTCATGGATGGCTTTCCTACCCTCTAACAGACATCAAAATCCTGAAAATACTCCTTTGCATCCTTAGAAATTGTTGGCCACCATTATCCTGTGTGTAGTATCTTCTGCACAATAGCTTTCCTAGCATAATGTCCTCCAAATATTCTTTCATGTAATTTTGCTAGGATGATAGGACGTTCATGTTCCATAACACATCTCCTTAAAATGTTTTATGATCCTAGTTTATACAAGTGTCCTGCAATAAGTTGATCATATGCGACTCTAACTACCAAATTATTCTTTGGCGTAGTGGTGTATTCCCTTGGGGAAAATCCTATACTAAAAAATTCAATGATATCAACAAAATATTCATCAACAATTTGCACTTTAAAAAGTTGTACATTAGGAAACATTTCCTCCAAACTTCTTGGCTCCTCCCCATTAGTTATTCTAGACAGATGATCTAGCCCTGCATTCAATCTTCCAAGTTTCACAACTAATTCAAAATCAAATTCTTGGAATAAAAAAAACCATCTACATATTCTTCCTCCCAACACTGGCTTGTTGACCGGTTATTTCAGAATCGAGTGATCTATGAACATCTTGAAATGTTATCCTAACAATTAATGGCTTAACTTCTACAATGCATAGACCATATCCAAACCTTATCTTTCTGTTGTATTATAATTTTGTTATGAGTGTGAGAGCATCCTACTTGCAAATGTTATTCGATGATCTATATCACCTTATTCTGTTTGTGTTAATAATGCTCCTATTGCTATTGAATATGCATACACATGAACATGAAACCCCTTTGACCAATCTGGAAATACCAAAATTGGCGTTGTCACCATTTTCTCCTTCAAGATGTCCAAACTTTGTTGGAACTCATAATTCCACTCAAACTTGATATCCTTATTTAACAACTTCTCCATGGACATAGTAATATGTGCATATATTTTTATAAACTTCCTATAGTATCATGTATGACCAAGTGTAGCTCTCAATTGGCGTACTGACTTAGGCGGTGGTAAATTCACAATGAAAACAATCTTCGCAGGATCAACTAGCAGACCTTGTTTACATACCACATACACTAGAAAAATTCCAAATGGTGCATTGAATATGCATTTCTTAATATTCAAATAGATTTGACACTATCTACACATGCCTAGCATTAGTCTTAACACTTTAACATGATCTTTCAATAATATAAATAATGTACAATCATTTAAGTAAACCTCCAAAAATTTATGTATAAAATATTTAAATGCAACTATCACTACCCTTGAAAAAATAGCAGGGGAATTATTCAACCCAAAAGGAATCATTGTATACTGATATGACCCCAATTTTTTGGAAAATGTAGTCTTATGATGATCCTCTGGTGCCATTTTGATCTAGCGATACCCTGAAAATCCATCAGTGAATGAATATGCTTCTTGTCCTCCTACATTCTCCAATACTTCAACTATAAAAGGAGTAGGGAAAGGATCAAGAAGACATGCATCATTCAACTTACACAAGTATACACATATCCTTATTCCCCCTTGCTTATTCTCCTGAACTACCATAGGGATAATCCACTCAGATTCTTCAACAGGTTCTATTATCCTAGCCTCTAACATTTTATCAATTATTGTCTTCACTTTCTATTTATATATTGGATTCAATCTGTATGGTCTCTGTGTTATTGGTATAGCCTCTAGTTTCAAGGGGATGTTCATCTCTACAAGTTATCTTGTTACCCATTTCATTTATGAAAATTTCGTTGGAAAAAAATCGATATACTCATGTAGTAACTCTATTATTATTTCCATTGTCTAGTTATCCCAATAGTCACCAATACTTGTAATCTTTGGATTATCTTTTGTTCAAATATTTACTTTCTTTATATTCAGTTGTGTAAAAAAAAAATCTAACTCTAAATTTGGACCTTCTACTTCTCTTTCCCCTTCAACTTTTGTAATCTGAATATCGCGCATGTTTTCTTTTGTTGGATCATCTTCTATAATGTGGTAACAGTGTAACAACTGTTTGACTATTTGTCTATTATGGCTCTGATAGGATGTTACTATTTCAGCTTCAAGTTCTTCAAGTATCCTTTCTTTTCTCAACTTCAGTGTTGTATCTATCTTTGGATTCTCATGTTCAAATGAAAAGGTGATCACAAATTTTTGTTGCAAATCTTTCCAGTTTACAGTTCCTCTGTGCAGTTCCAATTTTGAATACCAATTCCTTGGAATTTATTCCAATGTATGAATGAAGTGATGTGGCCACTCCTCTGGTGGTAACGATATCCATTGGGTTATACATTTGTCTATATGTTCTCTGGGATGTCCTAGTCCATCATATTTATCCATATATTTCTTCTCCTATTCTGTGGCAAATATGATGCGCAATAATATTTTGCAATGATGTCAATTTTGAAAATTCTCTTTATGAGTACCCCACCAACATGTAGGTGTATCTTTCAAAGAAATATCTAAAATTGGTAACCTCTAACTTTCCAAAACTTATAACTCAAACTTTGTTAAAAAATCTTCTAAATCATTCTGGCCATAAAAAAATTGGAGTTTCTCTTACCTCTGTGCCATCCCATCTTCGTGTGTGTGTCATTCTTTCAAATATTCTGGTAGATATCTCATGTAATCATTAATACCAACTCTCTAGTCCCATGTTAGAATCTGAAGCACAATAACTAATACTTCTCCAGCTAAGAATTCCATCTATTGTTGGGTTAACATAATCTTCCTCACACATGGTAGTTCTATACAACTAGTTTATCTCTTATGTGATGAAGTTCTTTGTCACAGGTTCAATGTATCTTCCTCCTTCTGAAGGATATAATGGTGCAATGGATCTGTATTATCCTAATTCAAAAATCATTTTCCTAGTCTTCAAGTTGATGATATATTGATTGCCAAAATCCCAATCCAGTCCCAACAATGTTGGACACGGTGTAGTGGTATCCACTATATCAATTAACTCAAAGTATGCCATAGTGCGCACACCATCTATATCCACTGGTATGCCCTTCAATCTACCAATTGGTATCACTCTATGTTGATTTTCCAATTTCAGTTGAATAGGTGAATATCCCAATGTAGGTTCCCCCATACATTTCCATTTTTCTTAGGAAAAACATTTACTTCATACCCCAAATATAATATGATGTCACGCATGTTAAAGTATCCAATATTTCCATTCAATCTAAACTCCCTATTTTTTCTTGTCTTGTTACGAACATAATTTACTTTCTTCTGTTCTAGTTGTATCTTTTCTCTAGAATTACATTTGTCTAACAAACCTTGTAACATTTGTATGGATGATTTATCATTCAACAACTTCAAAAAATACCCCAAAAAGTGTCTTAGATTACTTACTTGTTCTGAAGATTGATCTCTGATGGTATCATCAAATAGGTGAGGCATATAATATATTGGTACATCATCTCCTACCTTTGTAACTGAAGTAGAATCAATATTCTCCTTCAAAATATCTCGTCTGACCTCATTGAATGTCTCCTTCTCCTTATGTGCATCAAAATGTTGTTGAGGTGTTGTATTCTTTCTAACCCACTAGTTTTGGTTCTGATCCTGCTTTGCTGCATGTACTCCTATATTGGTTCCACCTATAATAAATATATTGATCTTCTTGCCATCATCTTCTCTAGTTTTTGTAGCAATCCATTGAACATTCTAGTTGTTCTCGTTCCTCTTTTCATGTATCTTTATCAAAAGTATCGGACAATCTTCTGTATTATTATTTGTTGTGCGGAAATACATACATGTTGCAGGTGGTTGTGGACAATCCCTTGCATAATGTCTAGGATTATGAAAATTGTGACATGTTATTGGTCTTATACTTGCTCTAAATCCTCTTCCTCCATGGCCTCCTCCTTTGAGTCCTCCTTTGTTACGTTGATTGTCTTTGCACGATGTATTATATTGTGGTACCTAGTTATATTGTGGTTATACACTATTATACTGCAGTGGTGTTGCAAACTGATGCGCGTTATTATACGACTATGCAGGTGGACCTGCCATAGGTTCATCCTGCATCCTATATGCATACGAGGTCCTCTCCTTCATTATTTCCAAGTTCTACAATCCTTGTCCTCATGTCTTGCATACTTGCAGAAATTACAGAATGTACTCTTAGGCATTGTTTTCTACTTTTTCATCATGGGACAATGATAGGGATCATGTCCATGTGTTCTAGATATTTCACACCATGGTCCTCTTGTGGGTGTGGGATTTGGCTTCCCTGCTCCCAAATACTGCATGAATGATGTACACTCATTATTATGATGTCCTTTTGTTATGCATAAGGTACACCAAACAACTTCCCTCTTTTCCTTTCCTTTGTTCTGATTCATCTGAAATGTTAGATTCTTTATATCTTCTCTTATCTCTTCTACAACTGGATATTTATGTTTATATTGATTCTCCTCCAATTGCAAGGCTACTTGCAGAGCCTCATCTTGAGTCTGGAACTTCTGTTGCCTCAATGGATACTTAATATGTGGTAGTAATGAATTAATAAATAGGTTCCTATGTTGCATATCCGTGATAGGATACTTCAACTTACCTTTTAGTCTCTTGAACTTCTGATCAATTTCCCAAACTAAATATCCTGTTTTTTTTTCTTTTTTCGATCATCTCATTCATGTATTGATCTTCTGAACTTGGTCCTTGGAATTCATTGATTAGTGCTTTCTTCACGTCTGCGGCGGTTGTAGGTGCTCCTTGTGGATTGTTTACTGCGAGACACATATACCAATCCATTGAAAGTCTTCGAATGTAATTGCAAGTTGCGCCACTTTTGTATCCTCATATGTGATTTTCTTAGCAGCCTAAATATTCTCACAAATAAACAAATGTTTCTCATGGTCCTCTGACCCTTCTCTATGAAACTCTGGTAACTGAATAGTTGTATATTCTCTGGCCATTGTAAAGTTTGTTGTACCTCCTTTATGCAGTGTAGATAACTGACTACTAATATTTGAACTCGTACATCCACTTGAATTTCCACTTGACCCTCATCCTACTAAAATCCTTCTGCTACTGATCGTTGGTTGTATAAATGATGTTTTCTCTTCAAATGTCTTAGTTGCACATGGGGTTGTGGGTTCCACACCAATTATGATTTGGAATGGATAGGCTTCTTCTACGCTAGACCCTTGACCTCTGGTTTTTATCTCATATGTGGTGCACAAGATATCCTCAATATGCCCCGTAGCACATATATCCTCTACCTCCTTTTCATCACTATCCAATCCCTCTCGCTTGACTACTACCCTCTTTTTCCTATTAATCTTATACTAGTAGGGTCTTAAGTTGTGTATCATTCCCTCTCTATTAATATATTCATGATGGGTTCCATTTATTCCTTCTTCTGAGCTCTATCTAGGCCCTTATCCATATCTCAGATCTTCCTTAGTGCTTCCCCCAGTCTCCCCATGCGCACAGAGTGATTTAGTTGTCTAAATCCATTGTCATCACTCCTTTATCATGCAATAAAATCTTGATCGACATGTAAATTGATAGACTATAAATTTCTCTTGGTCCCTTCAAAAACTCCTTCTCTGCAGCAGTGTAATACTTGGAAGTATCGACTGCAAACTCAGTAATAAATCCTACAACAATGTCATCTAACCAGAAATCCATTCTGTGCATGAATTTATTATTAACTCTTTGTATCTACGCAATATTCTCAGTAGTCCACTCTATTGGTCTTATCCAATTAGTTGGATGATTATCCTTCAGTCTCAGTATCCACTCCTACAATAGTTCTGGAAAATAGCATAAAAATGCCTCATGAAGATCAGTAAAAACATATTGTTCCAACTATTGACATAGAGTATACTTAGGGTTTCTATTATCCTTTTGCACAAACTCCAGCTCTTTTGTTTCCAACCATCTTTGAATATCCTGCTTAGTTGGATTCCATGGCCTGAACATCCCCTTCTACTATTGCATTCTCTTCACTGTCCTTCTCATCAAATCCCATCCAAGTTGTTCTTTTGAGTTTCAGTTGGGGAATGTTTGGGTTGACCATTTTTTGGAATGTTTGGGCTGACCCGAGTTCTACTTTAGGTTTCCAACCAAAACCCTACAAACCATCGACTCTTCTCAAGACCAGAAGGAAACACTGCGCGAAGATTGCACAATGAAGTCTCACCCGAGATGGATTTATGGGTGACTGCAGGACCCAGATGTTTGCAACCTTGGAAGGGATGTTGCTTTGGGGATGTTATGCATGATTTTTACTTCAACATATACCTGATGTATTATTCTAACACAACATAACATTCATATCTACCATTATGTAACCATTCATATTCATTTCATTTTATTATGCAGTAAATAACATAATTGTTCTAGTGCATGTTACATCATACTACTAACATATTCATTCATTCATCATAAACCATTGCAAAACATAAAAGAAACATTCCACATAGTGACATAATGTTTTACCTTGTTTCACTCCCTCGGGATACGTCCACAAAGATCTTACATTCTCTACTTCTTTATTATTCTTCATCAAGGTTATTCTCTATGCACATTACATAAGAAGTTTGGTGATGGTGAGGCTGATAAGGTCGCACCAAGATCAACATATTGTGAACTTACCCTTGGTTACCATGCATATATCTCAAAAATAGTCTCATGTCCAAAACTAACTCCACAACTAGATATATAAAACAATAATACTCACTCTCATCACATGCTAGATCGATCTCCTCAGATATTACAATACATATTTATACTATAAAAATGGGTTAAAACATATTACATCAATGACCAAAATCCTAAACCTAAGTGGATTAGGTTTGTCCACATTCTAACTTCCTACATGTCGTTGATATTCTTCTTTCTTACTTTGACTCTTATGCTTCCTCGTGTTTCTTTTCCTTATTATTCGACGTGCACTCCTTTTTTGGTCCCTTTTCTAATTGTCCTCCTTGATTGTTGTGTTGTTCCCCAAAATGGCCTACGTCAATAGTGAGGTTATGAACATTTGTTTATGAGGTACATCATGGGTGATGCGATACTAGCTAGAGGTATATCATTGATCTATTGAGGCACATCCTTGGTACATGTTTAAAGACACTATTGGCTGCATATAACTTGTTGTAATGAATTTTTTGAGACAGATCAGATTGTTGGTGCATGTCTAAATTTTATTGGCATATCATGTAGTACATTGTGAGAGGAATTTGTTAGTGGTATTGGCATATGATTGATACACACTTGAGGCTACATAATAGTGAGGTTTTTGGCACATGGTTTGATGTGAGGGTTTATGGTATTTGGCTTATGGATAGAGTGATGTATTGCTAGAGGAATTTTTTATATGTCATAATTGGTATATGGTTGATATACATGTGGGGACATATAGTTGATGATTTGGACCATACATGAGGTGTATGGTGTGGTGATGTTGGTACATCTTGATGAGTCATAGTTTTATTTGTTGATACATGATTGATACATACTTGGTACGTTGTTAGATGCACTTGCTAGTAGTATTGTTGGCACATGGTTTATGGATGATGTGGCATATATGACTTGGCATACTATTAGAAGCACATCTGTATCTTGGTACATCTTTTTGATGTTTGTGATTAGTCTTGGTTTATGCACATCTTGGTGATATTTTTCATATGGTTGAGAGTTGTCTTGGTGATTGATCTTGGTGAGTAGCTCTGATTTGGTTGATGAGGTTGATGTGACATATTGTTGTGACATGTTATTTGTACAGGTTGTTGGTACAGGTTGATACAGATTGTTGGTAAAAGTTGTGATAGATTGTTTGTATAGGTTGATAGTGACAGAGCAACGGTGGTAGTGTTTGATTCAATGACAGTGATAGGTTGTCTACATTTGGCATTTATATTTCAGGGTGGAAAAATGGGGAAAGGAAATGGGGTTGTAGCCTCCTTCTAGTTAGAGCTGGAGAATCAGGTAATTGGAGCTTCCTTTCGGTTGGAGCCACCTTTCAGTTGGAGCCTAAGAACTTAGGGGGTTGGAGACTCCTTTTGGTTGGAGCCAGAGAATTAGGGATTCAGAGCTTCCTTCAGGTTGGAGCCTCATTCTAGTTGGAGCTGGAGAATTGGAAGTTGGTGTTTCCTTGAATGTAATTCTTTGACATATAATAAAATCATTTTGTTGTTTTCTCTCGCATTGGGTTTCCACGTAAATATTGGTGTACTGTGTATTGTGTGGATGTGTTTATTATTTTTTATTATGCATTGATGTATGTTCATTTTTATGATACAATAATATATTGATGATGAACTAATGAACATGGTTGAATAAGTTAAAGGAATATAAACTGTGATTAAAAGTGGTACAAATTGTTGATTATTGATTCACCCCCCCATCAGTAATCCAACAAGCATTTGAGAATTAATAAAGAGGTATTTATTGGAAGCGGACACGAAGACATGGCCCAAATTGGGTGAACACTATTATCAAACTTGTGTATGCGATTTCAATATTGTTGTTCTATTTCTACTCAGTTATTTGCAATTTATTCATCATTAAAGTGTGTTTGGATAGTGTTGGCAACCCAACAATTTTCTTAACTTTTTATGTCAATTAAACGATTTATATAGCTTCCTAACTAGGGTCATGAATTTTTATCACTCTTCATGAGCAGCTTCTGAAACGACAGTTGTAAGTTGTCGCTTCATGCTTTGTTTTCATGACTGAAAGAATGAAAACTTGCGACTGTGATTACCATTATGTTTTAAAATTTCATTGAAGGCAAATTGTTTCTATAGTTTATTATGGAGTTTTGATTCCTTGCCATGAAGATGTTACTCTCTTTGTTTTGATCCTTTCAATTCCAAGCATGCTTAAGAGGTTATTGGTTTTATGAACAAAGCACTCCCAGGATTTGATTTTTGTATAGTTTTGGTTTGATTCTTGGCTATGTTTCTTTTACAAAACTTTTTATTTTTTTATTTTTGACTTACCCAAACTTTGTAATCAAACCCACGATGCATGCACTTATTCTCGTTTTAATGATTTGGTCCTAGCTCGCACTAAATGCAGAGGTGGCATACGATTTGCAGACTATCATCATCTCTAAGGATGGCCTTGGGCTTCACAAACCTTCTTCACACACATTTCAATTAAACATCCATCCCATCGTATGAGTCTTTACAATGTTCATTGTTGGGATCGGGGTTATGGCTCTGTTTTGTTTTCACAAAACCTCCCTGTATGTTGTGTTTGATTCATTACCCTTTTGTCAATAATGGATTCTGTTGTGAGAGTTGAACCAAACGAAATTCAAACTATGTTCCTATATGACAATTCCAGAGAAGATTTGGAGAGAAGTGGTTGGCTCGTTCTCATTAGGAAGTTTCAGGGTTTCAATTTATAGGTTGACCAATAATTCACTTTCTCCTTCGGTGGGTATAGGGATAAGGTAGGTGATGTGCAACTGGAGTTTACCGAGGATTTCTTGAGTCAAGCTACAGGACCCCCTGCAAGCCTTGAAGTTTTACACTTTTGTTAGCAGAGTTTAATCTTGTTTTTTCTTGCCTACTGGAGACACGATTTTGTGGGAGAGATTCTGAGCAAACCGCTGCGAATTAGAACAAATCCTTTAAAACCAAGAACCAAAATGAGCCATTTTATCTTAAATGTGGGCAGTTTCTCCCAAAAATGGGCCATTACAAAGATATGCCTCGACCTTTGGAGGTAAATTTCTCAAAATTTTTGTGTTCGGTAAGATGAGCGTTTTTTTTTTTTTTTTTTTTGTTACAGACCTTGCTACAGTGCCCTTCCCACCTACTCAGGCCTATGCCTTAGCCTCCTAAAGTTAACCCTTGATCAATCCCAAGGTCATTCAACATGCTAGTCAATAGATTACACATCCAAATGACTGTGTTAAAAACTTAAAGAAACCTACAGGAAATAAAAACGTATTAAAACCATAGGTCATGTGATATTTAAAAATGTTGAGGCTGCTACAACCATTGTAAACTCCAAGGTTTCATGATACGATTTGATTGCATGGATACAGGTATGATCTCTTAGAATAATAGCATGTTTGTTTTCATTCTTAAGTTAGATTATTTGGTTTGCTGGATAAGCTATTTTTCATTATTAAATTAGTTTGTTTTATTCATTAAATAAAATGAGATTTCATTTACTATCATAACTAGCTATAGAATCGCAAGATTCTATAGCCAGTTATATCAATTCGAATTGTGTAAATTAATGATAGAAAAGGTATATGAAATCTTTATATTTTCTTTCTCTTCCAGGATATTCAAGGATCCATGATGTCAAAAATGATTTGAGGCACTCTTCAAACCTTCTAGTCATAACTATGATGTATTTTCAATGAACATAAATGAATTGTTGTTAGAAGATTTAGTGAAATCAGGGTGGTTGCATCCCCCTTTATTTTTGAAACAAATTTGATCTCAGGAACAGAAACAATTATCTTTCCTGAGGCCTGTATAAACCCATCATTTTGTAAACAGTTGAGGATCTCGGCCTGGGGCAAGAGTATGGACATTTACTCACAGACTTGAATGGAACAAAATGCATGTTACAGCTTTAGCTTTTCTGTATGATGTTTTAGTTCAAGTTATGTTTATTTCGATTTGATAATAGATGGTGATTGTCTTTGTCGTCATGATTTATTGCAAGTTGAGATGATTCATTTTTATATGCTATCCATATCTTATGTTTCAGATATAATACACAACGATCATCTATCCAATTTAAATTAGGAGATTTATCTCTTATTTTCTGTTGAATGTTTAAATACAAGTTCTTATAGTGAGGATTATCTCATTTTAGTTACTTGTAAGTCATAAGATCACTGTGACTGTGTCCATTATGTGTTCTGTTATCAAGACTCAATCTCCAGCATTATTGTTTCGCATTTATTTAGAGCAATCTTAAGATTCGTTGCAGGTTTACTTCTCAGATAAAGGTGGCTGGATATTCTCTATTGTACAGAGAATGGATGCGTTAATATGTTAGTCTGTTATTTTATTTCGTTTGCTTACTTATTTTAGAAGTTTTTATATAGAGAGAGTGATTTCCATTATCTATATCTTTTGTTTAATTAAGTAGTTTAATATTTGATTCTATGAATGTATACATACAAGAAAACAAATAAAAAATAAATAGTATTTTTCGCTCACTTTATTAATGTGGTTAAAAGAACCAATTTACATTTGATTTTTATGAGTTTAGATTAAAACTCGTGATTTGTACATATTGTATATATGATAAATAGAACTTTTATACAAATATTATTTAGATAAATTGTATATATATATATCTAGACGTACATATATATTTCAATAACTATTATTTAGTAAGTTATTATATTTCTTTTAGTTGTTTTTTCGCTTCCCTTAGGACTTTAGATTGGCCAACGGAGCCATTAAACCTATCAGGGTGGGTCAATCCAAATGGATTGGGTTAATTAGACAACCCCGGACCGGACTCACTCTTCCAGTTGATGAGCGGTCAATTTCGCCCGTCAAAAAATGGCGCTAGAAGGAGGGCCGACTGACAAGATGGCCTTGTAGGAGCCTTTATTTTAAATGTATTCAATTTCCCCATGGCTCTCCAAATCACTATGTTGGAACATGCTTTCAACTTCTCATTACCTGATCTTCCCAATGAGACAGTCTCTCGCTTGTCCAAACTCACCTTTGATGGTGGAGGCAATACATCTGCTAAAGACCACATTAACAAGTTTTGGTGCAAATGCATCAAACATGACATCTCAAATTTAAGAGTTTTATGCAAATTGTTCGCTTTTACTTTTAGAGGTCGGATTAAACATTGGTTTGAATCCTTTCCAGCATGTCACATTTTTTATTGGTTTCAATTTGTAGATGAATTTCTAGATCAATTATGTGAAGAATTTCATACTTCACTAATCAATGGTGATTCATCTTCGGAAGAATTTTTGACAAGAATCTATCATATCCTCTGTAAATTTAATCTCGATGACATGTCATTTGTATTAAATCTCTGCTATGATACTTGTGTCCCTTCCATCCAGTCATATTCAATCATGAATGAAGAACCAGTTGCAAATCCTATCACTCGATTGCGATAAGAATTTAGTTCGCAGGATGAGAGGAATCTATCCGAAAACTTTGAACAATCAAGGGAGGTAGAATCTATTGACCAGGTTCTTACCGACAACCAAACCGGTTTTTCCTCTGAATCATTATATTTTCTGTTTTCGACCATTGCGGAAGAAGATTCGATTCTTGGTCAAGGTGAATATCATCATTCTTATAACTCTTGCTCTAATCAGTATTTGAATTCGGTTATTGAAGAAGACTTAGGTGATGAAAAT
>SNQJ01S0043637.1:24258-60678 GCA_010110895.2 Picea sitchensis
ATGGACTTACCTCATGCTTCTTTGAGGTTCTTTCTTCAGCATGTGTATCTTCTCCTTTGTATCCAAGACCTGATTTATCACATGATGATATTTGACTTTCCAGGATCTCATCCAAGATTCGTGAGCTATTCAAGAATTTGTTTGACTTTTCTACCTTCTTTCTAAGGTCAACAATTTCAACTTCTAACTTACAACATGACTCTTCCTTTTCATTTATTTGAATATTCAATAGTTTTTCTATTCTTTTGGCTTCTTCAATTTGGGTTTTGAGATGAACAATGGTTTCAAAACTTTTGCTAATCTCATCATATACATTTATATCTTCTTTTCCATTCTTTAGTCTTGTGATCTCTTATTCCTTTTCTTCTAATTGAGTCTTATTGCTCTCTTCTTGTTCCTTGAGCATTTCCTTTAATTTCAATATGTGCCTTAGACTCCTCCTAAGAAACTTCTTAGTGTTATCTAAAAGATAGTTATAGTCTATATAATAATGATCACTTATATATCTATATAAACCCTCTTCAACTTCCTTTTGAAGTTTTAATAGATTTTCTTATATTCGTTTCATAGGATAAATACCATCAAACTTTACACAAACTATTTCTACATCTTCTTCTTCACTTGTAGAGAAAAAATCATCATCATCATTGCAATCAAGGATTTTTGAGGGTTCTTTACCTTCATTTGAAACATCTTCACGATCTTCCTTTTTTCCAACATCAACACATAATTATTTTCCTTCATTTGAAATGTCTTCAAGATCTTCCTTTGTGCTATCATCACTTGATTCTTTATCTTCACTTGAATTTTTTTCAAAATTACATTTAGAAATAATGCATTCAAAAGTTTTTGGAGATTATTTACCTTTAATGATCTTGATGGAGTGATGTTCAACCTCTTCCTTCTCCTTCTTGCTTTGATATGTCTCCTCTAGCTTTAGCCATAGATCCTTGGCGGAAGTGCATTGTCCCATGCTCTATTTGATAGGGCTTGAGAGTCCACTAACAATGGTCTTGAGAGCCAATGCATCATTCTTCTTTCCCTCTCTTTGAGCTACAAACTTTGACTTGTTCTTCAACAGAATTGATCCACCAATATATTCCTTCCAAATAGTTTCTCTCGTTGTCTTCAAATGTAATCTCATATCTATTCTCCAAGTAGAATAGTTTTCCTCATCAAGGATTGAAACTTCACCATCCATTTGTGTGTCTATGGATCTTCTTCAAGCTTGTTAAGGCTTGTAGTGAAGGAAGCTTGTTAAGGCTTTTTAGTGAAGGCCCTATTTTATACCAATTGGTGGACAATAATCTACTACTTAGGAGGGGGAATGAGGGGCTCTATTACCCAAAAATTCTCATAAAAACTCCTTAGTTAACATTCAACATTTATTCATTACTCATTGATGTCATTTATAAACTGTGTTAGATGTGAACATATATCAGCAATATATCAACAAAAAATCATCAACAAATCATCTCCAAAAGGAACACAAGATGTATGTAAAATTTCTTTTTATATTAGGACAACAATCAAGTTTATAAGAAACAATCAATAGAGTACAACCCCTACAAGAGCACCATTTTATAATGCAAGACCTTATCCTACACCCTCAGTACCAACCGAGGAGGAACAATCCTCAATGATATCAATCTATCATCGTGTATCATGACATGTTAGTAGTGTACTAACGGTAACGCCCCCTGCCTCCACCATACTGTGTATGCACGCTGTCAGTATATACATCAACCTACATATATTTTCTAAGTTGTTAGGGTTTTTCCTTCAAGATCAACTCAGATTCTCTGCAATCAATATATCATCCTCTTATGTCTCTTACTGTCCAATCTGACCACCAGCCAGTCACAACACATCCAAGCTCTCCAATAGCTTGCTCATGCTCCACAACAAATCAATATGAATGATATCTCAATCATGTATAAACAAATAGTATACCATAGCAATCATGTCACCACTGAATCATAAGAGTATTCATCACTCCATCAACCAAATCATCCAAACTGAACCATATCATAGAACCCATACCAAGAATGCCCTAAGAATTCACAATACATCAAACAATATTATCCATCAAGACAATAATGTAACCATACTAGTGTCTCAGTGATAGATTTGAGCCCATATAATGAATATATGGAACCTGCCTCATCATCCAAGAGCTTGGCACCAACTCAAACACATATCTCCATGATTTTATCCACTATACACTCCCTGTACACATTCAGTTCGGGTATAACTTCAATGCATACGCACCCTATACACAGAAAACCCGTGTATACCTCATAAACTATGGTTTCTTAAGCTCCCAGAATTTTCCGTCAAGATCTCCAACATTGACGAAATTTTGATGCATCCATGAGATCCTCCTCTTTATCTCTTCCTCAGAATAGATCTTGAATCATGCTCAAGAGATCCACACCAATAAGAAGCTCTCCATCAATACTCCAAAAGATATTCTCACAAGAAGATCTCCATTGATCCATAAAAAGGATGATCTACAAGAGACCATAGATATCTTATTTATAATTTCATCCTCTAGGTCACTTAACCCATTTCTAGGTTACTTAACCTATTTTCCTTATTTTAGGGTTAACCACTTTCCATAAATAGAAAGTTCTCCAATTTAAACATTCCTTCTTGATTTTGTCACTTCTCTTTATTATTTAAATAATCCACCTTGACTTTGTCACTTCTACTTTATCATTTAAATAATGATTCCTTATTTTAGGTCACTTTGACTTCTTTTACCTTGTGGGCTTCAAGCCAACATATGGGGTTCCTCCCACTTCATAAAGCCATAACTCTCAAACCGTGAGGAATTATGTGACATTCCACATACCACCAGAAATGGCATGACAAGCACTATCCATATAGGATAGTTTCACCAACAAATTCATTGATCTTCATCTCAATATTCCACATACAAGCATGGGTCCTCCAACCATTCTTCTAGGATAACTCAATCTGCAAAGCGTCTTCTCGTGAGGGCTTTCACCATAAGGGGACCACTTTGGAGTTCATCCATTTGTGCACCTTATCAATCATTATAAGACAATAATGAGTCATATTTTCATCAAACAAACTATGCATCATCATGTATCAATGAAAACTCATTGATCCATCTTTATCTATGCATCATATCAATGATCCATCTTTATCAATTGGTTTCCACTTTGACATCTATCATTCTCATCAAGGAAAATACATATACATTGTTCATCAATCATCAATAAATCAATTACTTGACATCAATCAATGACATCAATAAATCAAACCATTTTCATCAATGACACACGATCCAATAATCTCCCAAATAATCAAACCATTGGCATCAATGACAACATGATCCAACACTTTATGCTAGCCAAGTTGCATCCAAAGCCTTTGCACACTTTGTCCTCTACTGATCTTTTATTTTCCTAGCTCGAGAATGCC
This sequence comes from Picea sitchensis, assembly GCA_010110895.2. Lineage (NCBI taxonomy): Eukaryota > Viridiplantae > Streptophyta > Pinopsida > Pinales > Pinaceae > Picea > Picea sitchensis. Next base: position 27,712 of record SNQJ01S0043637.1, read on the forward strand.
ATATTGAGTCTCAATAGTCTGCTTCTCATTAGTTTCTAAACAGGAAGAAGAGATTAACTACTCCTATAACCCCTTCTTATCTCCTTCATCACCTACCCAAGAGTCTTCTTCATCACTATCATACACATGATGATTTCTTTTATAATGCAACTGATAATTTTCCTGCTGAAAAAAAAATTCTTATTGCTCATAATCTTCAAGATCACTTTCATCATAGTTATCAAACAAAGGTGAACTATTGTATGTTTCCATGCATGATGGGAAATAAATCTGCTCTTCTTCATCATTTGTATACTCATCGTAAATAAGTTGATTATATAAAATTTATGAACTTTGACTTTCAAAAACTTCCATTTCTTGATGATCTAGTAATGATGATTGAATCATATCAGCTTGATCAAAATAAGAATTTAGAACAGTAGTTTGATCATGACAATAATTACTATGAACATTTGATACAATGAGAAATTCAATTAAAGTATCATTGCCATTGTCAGTATTGTTACTAAAATCATCTTTTCCAAGAGCTGATTGCTTATTGTCTTCAATAAGCCATTGGTCTTCGCAAGGATCTAGATCAACAGAAGATTCATCATCTTGTCTTTGATCTTCTTGAAATACTGGAGGGTATGTAAGGAATTATTCATTTTTACTTGCAATCATGTCGTCTTCATTCTTACTATTGCAATAAACCTCTTCTTGATTTACTTCAAAGTATTCTTCATATAAATTTTCCTGATCTGTTTGAAGGATATCTTGTTTTTCTTCAAATTCTTCTTCATATAGTTGACCACAATTTCTATCATGTTCTGATTTTTCATCAACAAACTGATTATCTTTACAAACTTGTTCTACGAAATCTAAATTGCAACAATATTCAAAAAGGAACTCTCATGAATACATTCTTTTGTAATATTTATGAAAAGTTGCATGGAATTCTTTTAATGAAGAAATGCTAGAAGGGAGTAGAGGTTTGTACCAAAGTCGATCATCCCCTCCCAAAATAAACATGAAAATTTTCATAGAAACATCTTCATGGTGAATATCTAGTTAATGCATGAGCTTATGAAATTCAAACAAATGTTGAGTAGGATTATCATCTTTCTCCTCTCTAAAACTAGGAAGATGATCTCCCCATTCTTTAATATTAGGAACAACGTTTGGAAAACCAAAAATATTTTTAAATTCCAAAGGAGAAAACCTCGCAGCAATCCGAGTAGCAAAAGAACTTGACATTTTGAAACCAATGGAGTCACCAGTGAATCATGTGGATTCTTCGAACCAAGGAGTCTCCAGGTGAAAAATGAACCTTTTCATGTATTCAATCTTTGTTCACCATCAAAGATTAAAGTTTTACTTTTCCATTCTCCCAGGGAAAAATAACTTCATTTCTTCGTCCCAAGAAACGACGCCAAAAATATGTTGTTCCTGGATTAATCCTAAGGCTCGAAGAGTAATTACATGCATCATGAGTGTTTAAATAAAATGTTTTAAATGAGTTCTTTTCCTACCTTTATTTCTATAAGAAATGATCTTTCAATGAAATTAATAATAGGACAGTACAAAGGTTGTATTTCATTGTCTGAGTCACAATTATAATATCAAATGGTGTGAAAGAAAGTTACAAAACTATTAAACAAAGTTAGGCATCAATTGCAGATGAGTCTTGCCTTCTTTTCAATGGAAGAAAAGTAGAGGAGGCACCCTTGAGAAGGATATGAAATGCAGTAATTCACATAGAACACAAGTCTTGTTTTACTCACAGCAATACAAAGGAAAAAATTCCTACCTAATGAATTACTGGTATAATATGATCACAATAGTTGTAATACTAAATTCCAATCAATCTCTTTTCAAGGAATTACATAAAGAAATTCGGAGAACTGAAAATATAGAGGAAACACATAACTCAAACTAAATGAAAATTAGAATCTTTGTTTGTGTTAGCACCAGAAGTCACTTCTGGATTGCGGTAGAGGTAAGCCTAATACCCATCAGTTTGTATGTCACAATGAATAGATTTAAAGGTGGTCTAATGGAAACAGACTCAGGATGGTATCGTTCTAACTCAGAAAACTGGGATGGAAAGCACAAGCAGGTGAGGTCTTAGTTTAACTTCAGACAGTAAGTTGTAGTAAGGGTGAGTAGGAGAAAGACTTCAGTGAGAAAATGTAAATATCTGTCGAGGACATCAAGTTTTTCGGCAACCTAAGGAGGAATGATTTAAACATAAGAACTTCTCAAATTTAAATGTCAAAGAAATGGAAAGGAACTATGACATCACTATAATCAAACTTTCATTATAATGCAGACACAATAATTCAAGTGAATAAGTCAGTCATGAATTCTTTCAGCATCGGAGGGAAGCAAGAGTGAGTAAGAAAGCTGACTGTTATTAAACAAGAAGTCTCAAATGCATATACATAACCAGATAACCAAAAAGTTCATTAAAACTTTACAATTCTGGGAGCATTGTTCTACCATCGACCCTTACAAAATATCAAAATGACCCTTATATACTCATAGAAATCTGCCACTGACAGCATGAGAGTCGCTTAGCGATTACATTCAAGGCTTTACGTGTGCAGGCTCTCTTTGCAGATGGTGCATGGAGTCTTCTGTCAGACACTAGCTTAGATCAGCATGGCTCTTGCAGGGAACCTGTCCACAGGGGTACCATGGTCTGACAGCTCCAGATCCTCCACTCCTTCCATTTATGGATTGAGATGAGGTTTCAACCACCCAACCCAAATTTCATTAACTGCTTTCTTAGATGGAGAGTGGTTGAGACTAAATGCACAGGGGATGACCACTTTCCTCCTCTCCAAGACTCAAAAGCTATCTTCCGTTCCTCTAGCCCCTTTCTTAATGTAACCCAGGGCCACCAACCTATGTTAATCTCACAAGACATCCCGACATTTCACATTTTGGGGGATTTCATATGGCTCACCTTAGGATTTATTGATCCCTGAAACTGCGAAATATCTTATCTGATCGATGGTCAGATCTTCTCCACAATCAATGGCTGCGATGCTTTTCTAGGACCCTAAATTAGTCCTCTATACATGATTGGGGCTAGCTGCTTCTCCTAAACCCTTTTTTCACATGACCACGGGTGGCGACCTGATGCCTATATTCAAAGGCATTTTGGGACTTCGTTTATTGGGGATTCCCACATGCTAAGATTTAGAATTCGCGACATGTGATTTTAAGAAATCGCCCACCCAGATCAACGGTTGGATCTGCCTTAAAATTAACGACCAGGATGATTCCTCGAAGGCCCCAAATTGCCATCTCTACACGATGGGTGCCAACCTTATTTCTTGGACCCGTTCACCAAAAGACCAGGGGCTATGACCATGGGCCCAAACTTCCCAAGGTGTTTTGGGACTTCACTTATCGGGAGTTTCCATACTACTCACTTCATATTTCCCGATCCATGAAACTACAAAATCACCGATCAGGTGCCACGTGCTCCACTAGTTTGAACAACCTAAATCTATTTCATGATTTCACGACTCGCGATAATTACTTGTGGCTCATTTAAAAACCCCCGAAACCCAATTCCGTGAAACCATTTAATCCACTGCCACCTGTCCCCTTCAAGATCAATGGCTCATGTTGATTTCTGGTTTCGCATTTCACGAGGTCTGATGATTTTTCTCCTTGACTGTTCCGATCCATGAAATCATGAAATACTTAATCATGTGCCACGTGTCCTGTTGAGAAGGATGACTCAAATCATTTCACGATTTTTCATTTTTTGAATCCTCATAAGTCTTCCCTTTGACCTTTTTGACTCGTGAAATCACGACTCTACCTAACGTTATTCCTCGTGCAACTCTGTGATCATGATCACCCGATGGTCGTCGATCTGATTTGCTTGAAGGATCTTTGTCGTTGAAGGGTGATATTTCATGCTTTCTTGATTTGAATCCATATTAAAAGATTCAAGTGTTGTGCTTGGTGCTGACGACTTCGTCCTGTGTTGATCACTTGAATGACTGGCTAAGGGCTCGGGAAAACAAAAGGATCAACAACAAAGGAGAAAAGAGAGAGAGAGAATATCTACTTAGGGAAAAAAAAAAGTCTTGGGGCCGATACTTCTCAGGCAAACTGATAGGGAAAATCAAGTTGATCAAACGGATGGGGGAAAACAATAGAAAAACTACAAGTGAAATGAAAACCTATGATCGGGTTTGCAAAAGGAGGAAAAACAAGCAAAAATTACAGACCTAGGTAGAAACCATAGCTCACAAGACCTTGACAAGTTTATGTGATAACATTAGGCTCATGGGGGATAGATTCCTCCCTACGAGGCTCTAAGAATTCATTCCATAGTTTTAGTTCCTTAGTGTTGGTTTGTGGAGTCTTCCATTACAAACAAAACATAAAACATGAATGGTATTTACAATGGTGGGACGTCTATTGTGGCTTTAAACAAAAAACCTCTTCAGGAAGTGCCCATTTACAAGGCCACCAAAAACTTCATCACCCTCCATATTTTGTAACTTGTAAGTATTGTTTGGAAATGCTTCAGAAATTTTGAAGGGGTCGATCCACAAGGCCTCGAATTTGGTATGATTTCCTATGTCCTGTTTTGGTGCATCCCATTTTAAGACTAGCTCTCCTAGCTAGAAATCTCCTTTTCGCACCTTCTTGTCAAAAGCCTGTTTGACTCTCTGTTGATGCTTATGTGCTATGTCCAGGAGTTGCTCTCTTTCCTATTGCACTTCAAATAGCTTCTATATCCTTCAGATCATATCATCAGGCTCACCCTAGTAGTCTTGAAATAATTTCACCACGGGCAGGGCGAGTTGTGAGGGAAAAATTGCTTCAGTTCCATATACCAGTTGGAATGGAGAGACACCGAGAGATATTTTTGTTGTCACTCTATCGGCCCACAGAGAAAACTTGATCTTTGAATCCCAAGCTTTTCTTTTATCCTCCAACAATCTCTTAATGATTTTGATCAGTCTCTTGTTAGAGGAATCTTCCAGTCCATTTCCCCGGGGGTAGTAGGGGATAGAGTGAATCAACTTGATTTCAAATTGTTCATAGAAATGGATCAATGGTTCATATTTGAAGGATGCAGTGTTATCTATGACAATCCTTCCTGGAAATCCAAAACTTGTTATGATATCTTCTAGGAAACCAATGATAACCTTATGAGAAGCACTCATTGTGGAGATAGTTTCTATCCATTTGGTGAAGTAATATGTGGCATTCAAGATCCATCTATGTTGACGACTAGATGAAGGATCAATCTCCCTAATGAATTCTAGGCCCCATTGCTGAAAGGGCCCTAAAGCAACCATAGGTTTCAATGGCAGGGGCTTCAACTACTATTTTCCTGAGAATTTCTAACATTTAACACAGGCTCTGACTTTGGTGAAAACGTCAGTGAATAGAGTAGGATAGAAATAACCAACCCTGAGAATTTTATGGGCCGTCGTTCTCCAGAAGTGATGTCCACCACACAAACTATCATGAAAGTCCGACATAATCTTTTGTACTTCGTGTGGGTCTAAACATCTCAGAAGTACCCCCAGGGGGTCTTTCCAATATAATTTTTTATCAACAAGGCAATATTTAATTGCCTTGAGCTTAAGAGCTCTTTCCTTGCCTTTTCCCATAACATCTATAGGTCACAACTCCTACAGAAAAAATATGATGTCTTTGTACTAGGTGCACTCTGCCAATGGAGAGATGAATTGTGGGTCCATTCGAGACAACTCAGCCTGCTGAATTTCTAATCAAGCATTGATGAAGTTAACCTCCAAAGCTTTACAATTAGATTCGGCCAACATATTGGCTAAACCTTGGCCTTTAACTGTATTGGTGGGTTTTATTTCCAGGTCAAATTCAAGTATTTTGGAAATCGAATTACTTCTCCTTCCATCTATGTCAGGCTAGATGAGGATGTCCTTCACAGTAGTTCAAGTAACATATAAAATGATCTTCGAATCCAGAATGTAGACTCTGAAATCCTTGAGGGATTTCACCAAGGCATAGGCCTTCTTCTCCATGATGTCATATATGAATTCTGCATCCCTCAATGCCCTGCTGAAAAAGGAAATAGGTTGTTCTATCCCCTCAGCATTATTTTGTAGTAAAACAACGACCACCGTGTCGAATGAAGCAAAGGAAAAAATCAGAAAATCCTTGGAATAATCAGAATTGATTAGCACAGGTGCTTCAATCAATGCTTATTTGATTTGGTTGAAGGATTTCCTGGGCTATGTATTCCATTTTACTTCATTTCCCTTCCTGAGCATGGCTATGATATGCTTCACTAATCCAACAAAGTTTGAAACAAACCTTCTCAGAAAATTATTTTTTCCCAGGAAAGACTCGACATCATTCTTGGATCTCGGAAGTGACAAGGTTTGGATTGCTTCCACCCTACTAGGATCAATCCTTACTCCCTCAGTAGATACTATATGCCCCAACATTTTTCCCTCCTTCATGGAAAATAAATATTTATTGGGGTTTAAGGAGAGTCCAAACCCTCTGCATTTCATGAACACCCTTTTCAAATTCTCACAGTGCTCTTTGTCAGACCTGGATAAAACTGTAATGTTATCTAGATAGATGACCACGAAATTTCCCCTTTCTCCAATGAAATCTATATCCATGGCTCGCTGAAAGGTTTCCCCTGCATTCATCAATCCAAAGGGAATTTTGGCGTACATGAACGTACCCCAAGGAGTGGTGAAGGTTGTTTTTTATCTGTCCTTGGGCAGGACCGAGATCTGATTGTAGCCTGAAAAGATATCAATCATGGATATCCTTGATGCACCTGTTTCCCTTTGTAATATGTGTTGCACTTTTGGAAAAAGCTAATTGTCCTTCTTTGAGATCCTATTCAGGTTCCTGAAATCGACACAAATTCTGATTTCCCCACTCTTCTTTCTCATCGGGACCAAGTTGGACACCCACTATGAGTACCTCAAAGGAACAATGATCTGGGATTCCAAACTCTTATTCACCTCTCTCTCCATGATAGGAAGCAGCATAGGATTAATCTGTCTCAAATTCTGCCTAAATGGCTTAGCCTCTTGTTTTAGTGGGATATTATGCTCAATGACGTTGGTGTCATATGCCCCGAGGTCTTCATAGGTCTAGGAAAACACATCAGAAAAATATTTTAATAGGTCAGTATACTTGTCTCTCTGATCCCTTGATAGGATGCTTGACAACTTGAAAAACTTTGGATCCTCCTCTGTGACAATATTGCACTCAGCTACATCAACATCCTCATTTGAAACCTTACCCTTTATTGCCACATCATTCCCATCGAATAATCTTTCTAAAGGAACTAGCCCCTTTGGAATGTGATTGCTAGGCAACTGAACAATATGGTGATTAGAAATTTTATTTAAAAATACCTCAGGGTGAGGATCACCTTCGGAATCATGATCCTGATCAATGTGCAATGTAGAGAACTCATCAACATACTCAAGAAATTTTTGATTTCGAGATCATCCTCGAATACCTTCCAATGCTTGATATTGTCAGGTACAGAGGGCCTATATTTTACCTCAACATCATACTTGAACTTAGGTGGCAGAGGGATCCTAAAATGGCTTTCTAAGACATCTAGGGAATCGGCCAAAGTATTTTCCTCTCTTGGAATAAATGAAATGTTGAAGGCTGAGAAGAAATTGTCAATTAGGTCCCACGCCTCATTTTTGTAACTTCTGAGCCGAGGATGTTTGGCCCGATAAGCATTTCTGATCTGCTGGACTATCAACTCGGCATCCCCGAAAACTACTACCTCTTCGATTCCCATCTCCTTTGCATCCCTTAAACCTAAAACAAGAGCTTCATATTCTGCCACATTATTGGTAGTTTCAAACTCTATCTTGTATGACAGGTGTATGGTTTCCTGATAAGGTGACACAAAAACCACTCTGACACCAACACCTTCCCTATAAGAGGCTTCATCGAATAACATCTTCCACACAGAGGTAGTTGGAGGAGGTATCGCACGATAAGAAATGGGCTACTTCTGATTTCAAGAGGGGATTCAGGAGTATCAATGAGCTGCAACAAACTAGACCCCAAATCAATGTCGAGTGCAAAGATAAGATGATTGGTGGGGTTTGCTTCATCACTAATAATATATGCCAATTGGGATTCCCTGTAAATTATTCTATGCTCCTCCCCGAACACACAAATGGTGGCATATGTGAGGTCCATTTGCGAGGTTCCTCCAAATAGTTTTATCCAAGATCTTGACAAAAGCATGCCAAAATTGGGGGGAACATCAACCACTACGACGTCCATAACCACACTTTTCATGGGTAGCTGAAACAAGGTCACAACTAGGTCTTTCATAACCCCAAGACATTTCACTTTCCTAGAGTCAAAGGAATATAATTCATAGTAAGTTTTTGTGATTTCCAATCCTATTTATTCCATGACAATTTTGGGCATGAGATTATGGGATGCCCCTGAATCCATCAGACAATTATGCAACACCTTATCATGTATATTCAGTGATGTATAGAAGGGAGGGGATGAGTCATCTATGTCTTGTATTAGAGGACCTAAGACAATTGTTGTCTTTTTATCCTACAAATTGATTGAATCTATGGGATGAACTGTGGGTTCAAGAATCAACAACTTAGAGAGGCTCCTTTTGAAATCTTCATTCTTGACCAACTCTGAAAGGGTTACAGGGATCCTAATATTCTGAACCTCATGCTCAAAATTAAAAGGAGATGTAGGCTTCAGGATTTCTTACCTTTGCTTCTATATTCTACATCTTCAACAGGCTCCTCTGCTCTAGTAGGTTGCTCAGGAAAATTAGGCTTTCCTTCCTTTTTCTTGGGCCTGAGGTTATATATGTTTGGGTCATTGTCATCCTTGTCCCCTTTTCTCAGCTCATTCAGTTGATTTTCCATGAGAGACTCCTCGTATGCAGACTGGGTTAAGTGAGGAAAAGAGGAGGTGTCCCTAAGATAGTGGATTTCGGGATCAAGGTCTTCATCCTCTTCTTCTTCATCGACAACAAGATTATTTTGAATAGGGGTATGGATTTTTTTATCATCCTTGTCTCTATTCCTTTGGTCTCTTTGGATAATCTGAGCATGGTTAGGACTACTATATTTACCTCTGTTATCATCATTTTGGGGATTTATGTAGTTTTGCTTTCCTTCTAATTTGATCCTTTCCACTCTAGCAGAAAGTAATTTTAGTAGTTTGGTCGTTTCATCTATTTGAGGGGGGGGGGACAGAGGAACTGGAAGTTAGGGTTTCAGACCTACCCTTGTCTCTATTAGTTTTATCTCTAAGTTTTTATGTTGACAATATATTGGATTCTACTTCAAGGGTTGCATCTTGCATGTGAGCCAAAGAGGTAGCTCTTCTTTCTCTCAACAATAGGAAAAAGTCAGGGCTGAAATCATTAGCATAAGTCATTTTGGAAGATATTTTTTTAGGCTTAAATTCAAAAAGTCTGAAACAAATTCCCTCTCCTCTCTCTTAAGTGCTCCAAATTTTGTAATATAATAAAGGAGATCTCTTTTATTTCCCCAATTTCTTAAGAATTCATCATCCATAGTAGCAATCCCATAAATAGATCTGGGAGACAAGTCCTTAAACCAATCCCTAACATCACCATAAAGGCTCTGTACAAAATCTCTCATCCACACATCTTCATTTTCGATGATCTGAATCTATGCAAATCTATAAAAGGATGAAATGTGCTCTTCTATAGTCACGTCTCCCTCCCCTGTGAACTGGGGCATATACTTAAAGTAGTATGTGGATGGGAGAGATTTCATAGGTTAGGGTAAGACCATAGGGGCGTATCTAGCAGCCAACATCCCATCCATCTTGTTCCTAGGAGGATTATCACCCGCCATTTGGACATGAACTCGACGATAAATAGGAGGAGATGGAGTATGAACATGGGAGATGGGAACTAAATTTTTGGGAGAAGAAGGAAACAACTCTGTGTTTGGGAAAAAGGTTACAGGGATTGAGGGAACATAGGTTTCCCTTTCTGTAAAATCAACAACTCTAACAAGATGAGGAGTGATAAAACCTAGAGAGAGAAAAGTTTCCGAGGTATGGGGTCTAGACCAAGGTACAACTTCAAGGGAAATAGGAGTAACAAATCCTCCTCCTTCCAATCCGAAACCAGGAGGAGAAAACTCAAAAGGAACACTCCCAAAATTTAAACTTCTATAAGCTCCGACAGATGGTGTAATAGGAAAATGAGAAACAGATACTGGAGCTGCAATATGAGAATAGTGAAAATCATCAGAAATAATTGATTGAGTAGCAGAGGTACCTTCCTAAAAGGTTTGTCATCTTCTAATAATTTTCTCTGGGTCAGCTTTAGGTGTTGCTAAAGGCAGTTGTGGAGTAGACCTTGTGTGTCTACCTATGGAATCCATAGTTGAAAAAATGGAGTCATAACAATGGATTGGCCAGGTGCACAATTGCAATATTTGATGTACTGAGTTCTGATGCACCTTCAGAATCAATAATATTTTTCGTTCAATCTCAGGGAAAATCTTCAATTTCATCCCCGACAACGACGCCATAAATGTTAGCACCAAATGTCACCTCTAGATTGCGGCAGAGGTAATCCTGATACCCATCATTTTGTATGTCACAGTGAATAGATTTAAAGGTGGTCTAATTGACGTAGACTTAGGATGGTATCGTTCTAACTCAGAAAAATGGGTTGGAAAGCACAAGTAGGTGAGGTCTTAGTTTAACTTCAGACAGTAAGTTGTAGTAAGGGTGAGTAGGAGGAAAACTTCGGTGAGAAAATGTAAAGATCTGTCAAGGACATCAAGTCTTTAGACAACCCAGGAAGAAACGATTTAAACATAAGAATTTCTCGAATTTGAATGTCAAAGAAACTGAAAGGAACTATGACAACACTATAATCAAACTTTCATTATAATGCAGACACAATAATTCAAGTGAATCAGTCAATCATGAATTCTTTCAGCATCTGAGGGAAGAAAGAGTGAGTAAGAAAACTAATTGTTATTAAAAAAGAAGTCTCAAATGCATATACATAACCAGATAACCAGAAAGTTCATTAAAAATTTACAATTCCAGGAGCATTTCTCTACCATCGACCCTTACAAAATATCAAAATGACCCCTATATACTTAGAGCAATACACCACTGTTAGTCGGATATTCGTTGAGCGATTAAATTCAAGGATTTACATGTGCAATCTCTCTTTGCAGACGGTGCACACAGTCTTCTGTCAGACACTGGCTCAGATCGACATGGCTCTCGCAGGGAACTTGTCCAGAGGGGTACCACGAGTTGACTGCTCCATATCCTCCATGCCTTCCATTTATGGATTGAGATGAGGTTTCAACCACCCAACCCAACTTTCATTAACTTCTTTCTTCCATGGAGAGTGGTTGAGACTAAATGCACAGGGGACGACCATGTTCCTGCTCTCCAAGATGTGAAAGCTAGCTTCCTTTCCTCTGGCCCCTTTCTCAATGTAACCTAGGGCCACAACCCTATGTTAATATCACAAGACATCCTGGAATTTTGCATTTCAAGGGATTTCATATGTCTCACCTTCATATTTCTCGATCCTCGAAACTGTGAAATCTCTTATCTGACCGACGGTCATATATGCTCCAAAATCAACGGCTGCGATGCTTTTCCAAGACCCTGAATTAGTCCTCCATACACGACTAGGGCCAACTACTTCTCCTAAACCCTTTTTTCACATGACCACGGGTCACGACCTGAAGCCTATCTCCAAATGAATTTTGGGACTTCAACTATCAAGGATTCCCACATGCTAAGCTTCAGAATTCCCAACACGACACACAATTTTACGAAATCGCCCACCCAGATCAACAGTTGGATCTGCCCTAAAATTGACGGCCAGGATGATTCCTCGAAGGCCCCAAGTCGCCAAATCTACATGATGGGTGCCAACCTTCTTTCTTGGACCTATTCACCACAAGACTAGGGGATATGACCATGGGCTCGAACTTCCCAAGGCTTTTTGGGACTTCTCTTATCGGGATTTTCCATACTACTGACTTCAGATTTCTGATTCGTGAAACTACAAAATCGTTGATCAGGTGCCACGTGATCCATTAATTTGAATGAACAAGATCTATTTCACGATTTTGTGATTCACAACAATTGCTTATGGCTCATTTCAAAACCCCTAAAACCCAATTTCACGAAATCGTTTAATTCACTGCCACATGTCCCCTTCAATATCAATGGCTCATGTTGATTTTAGGTTTCACATTTCATGAGGTCTGATGATTTTTCTCCTTGACTGCTCTGATCCGCGAAATCATGAAATACTTAATCATGTGCCATGCATCCTGTTGAGAAGGACAACTCAGATCATTTCTTGATTTCTCATTTCATGAATCCTTGCAATTCTGCCCTTTGACCTTTTTGACTCGTGAAATCGTGACTCTGCCTGACGCTATTCCTCGTGCAACTCTGTGATCGCGATAACCCAATGGTCATCGATTTGATCTGCTTGAAGGATCGTTTCCATTCAAGGGTGATCTTGCTTTATTTATTGATTTGAATCCATATTAAAAGCTTTAAGTGTTGTGCTTGGTGTTGACGACTACGTCCTGTGTTGATCACTTGAATGACTGGCTAAGGGCTCGGGAAAACAAAAGGATCAACAACAGAGGCGAAAAGAGAGAGAGAGAGAGAAGATCGACTTAGGGAAAATAGAAATACTTGGGGTTGATACTTCTTAGGCAAACTAACAGGGAAAATCAAGTCGATCAAGCGGATGGAGGAAAACAACATAAAAACTACAAGTAAAAGGAAAACCTATGATCGGGTCTTCAAAAGGAGGAAAAACAAGCAAAAATTACAGACCTAGGTAGAAACCATAGCTCACAAGACCTTGACAAGTTTATGTGATAACGTTATGCACTTGTATTAATACTCAAAAAGAGAGTTTCTATATTACATCAGGCAAGAAGAAACCTACATTGGGCTAGAATCCCCCTCAAATATATCTGAAATCTATCTATTTATACAAAAATTATCACAACCCAAAAACCGTTGGACTTCATACAATATATCCTAAAAATATAATGTTATTCAAATGAAACGACAACATGTAGATATTGTTTGAGCTGCAGATTTCATATATCTCTTCATATGATTGCAAACACACTCATTTTCCTTTGTTATTTTAATTGGGCACACATGTCCATTGAGGCCACCATAATAATTTTTTTACTATCCTCGTAATCTGATTCCATTGCTATCTATTCTTTGGATGTGTTTACTAGAAAAAGAATATCAGTTGAAAATATGGGGGGAGTGATAATGTGACAGGTAGCTTAGCGTTGGATTGTTATGTGATGGATAACAGTTACGAGAAAGATTAACTTCTCACGACTAGGATGACATGGGGACAAGTGTAGGTGGTGAGGTAAACGGGGTAACTGATGTGGAAGGTGTGACAGACAGGAGGGTGAACGGGGTACATGATGTGGATGAAAGGTGTTTGTCCAACATCCCTTTACATCCTGCAATGCACCTAGTGATGTCACGTATCCCTGAGAGAAAACTGTGGTTTAAATTGTGGGACCACCCTTCAAAATTAAACCCCGCACAACTTCTCCTCATGCAATCTCTCTCAGCCGTTGATCTCCATGATCCATTAAAATCCAATTGTCGATCTTCACAAAGTGAGATAAGTGCCCAAAGGTAAGTCGAGGTCACATCTCTTGGTCATATGTAGAGAAGATAGAGAAAATTTCGTGCAATTCTTATTCGTTGATCTGAGCGAGGGACATGTGTCAGATGATCCTCATATTTATCTATTTCATACTTCGAGGGGGAGGCAAGAAATTATAGGTAAAGAACTCCCGAATACTTGAAGCCCATTTGGACCGTTGATCGAAGTGGACACGTGGCAGGAGATCCTGCACTTCAATGGATAACCACTTTGGAAGAAAGATGGATCTTTGAAGCGATAACTCCCGAAGTTCAGAGTTCCGAAGTAAATCTTCACCATTGAAATCAAGAGAACACGCGGTAGGAGATCTTGTACTTCGGAGACTTAGAACTTCGTAGGTTTTCACCTCGGAACGCCCAAATTCCGAAGTTCAGAAGTAAATTACAACCATCCAATATCAAAGGACATGTGGTGTCAGATCTTCCACTCCATGGACTTAATGCTCCAGAGAGTTTGTGCTCCCTTTTCTGTCTATTTATCCCCTTCCTTGCTATATTTGGTCCTTTTATTAGTTTATCCAGCTTCCGAAATTATTTATCATTTCACTAGATTCTGAAATCCAATCCATCAAGTTTTCTTGCAATTTTTCATGGCACAAAAAATTATCATGCATGTAACAAGAGAAATCTTTAAGCTCTTCGCTGAATAAAAATTGTGAATTGCAATTCAAATCGTTAACTTTAGCCAATCATACATATCATTAATACTTCGAAGTTTGTGAGTGTTGGAAACAATTAGGGTATAAATCTCCCAAAGTTCAAATTCACGAAGAAGTTAATCTCCTATTACTCATTTTTATGTTTTACTTTATCATGTTTTAAACCTTGAATTAGCCTTGAATACTTTGATATTTCAGCGTTCGTGAATTTTGTGAACTCAATATTTGTCAAAAATCTGAAAGGAAATCTCACGGAGTGACATGGCAAAGATTACATGACAAGAAAAAAGAGGTGACACGTATCCATGACTTGTCCATAAGTCCTTCTAGATTCTGGGACTTCAGGGTTTTGGAATGTAACAAGATGGAAATATCCCGAATTCTGAAACTACGAAGTGGTTAATTAACATTTAATCATGATTATCCTCAGTTATTAAACTCTTTAAAACACTTTTTAATTTTTATAATGTTCATTACTTTGACTCTTTGAAACTTCAGGGGTTTTTGAACTCACTCTTTGTTATAACTCGCAAAGGGCGATCTCACGGAGTGACATGGTAGAGATGACATGATTCATGATGATGTGTCGAGAAAAGAAAGGTGCCACGTGTCACTTGAAAATGTGTGAATCATCCGATGTAAATTTCAAAAGTGAGTGCCACGTGTCAACCCAAATTAAGAGGCATGTGTCCCATGAGTCAAGAGAAATTATCTTAGGGTTTTGGAAATTTGGGGTTTTCATTGTTTAGACTTGCTGGAATACCTGAAGTGCGAAGCTCCGAAATGAATGTTAGACACTTTCTTTAAAACTCAAGAAACTTCTATTGTCCAAAGATCATTAAGATCATTTGATAAAATTAGAGTAGCTAAGCAATGGTGGATATCATAAGTGCCTTTTCAAAAAGAGATGGATTTATCTTTAAATTTATAAGGCGAGTCTCTAAGTTTCTTTTTCTTTTTGGGTGAAAATTTTAATTCTAAGAGGCAAAATCTAAAGATCAAAATCTCAAAATTAAATGTGTTCCAATATAGGCTCCATCCGGGGATTGTGGCTCCATGTGAGGCATGAAAGAACAATAGACCAAGTTCCTTTATTTGGTAAATGGAGTCATTACTTATTTTTGAAAAACACTTTCTAGATTTATTTAAGAATTAATCATTCATAGGAAAATGAAAATAACCAAGTCTAAAAATCTTCAAAACATACTTAATGATTGATCTCAAGTTAGGCTATTAAAAATTTCTTTTTCTTAAAATTGATTTCAAAATTGTTTAAGATAATCAAAATAATTTTAACCAAAATATCAACTTTGACCGACTTTGTTAGCTTCAAGGTTAAGCAGATGTAACATATTTATCAAGGGAATCCCCAGTTGGTTCATGATGTAAATATCATCGGAAAGAGAACTAGATGACAGAGTATGTTATATGGATATGTATGACAGCCTTACAAATACCATAGATATTGATTCACTGCTAGTGAGCCTGTTCAGTACCCCAGTGAAGTTATCTACCTGTCCCATTGAATTTCCTTTCATCACTTCGATTAGTACTTTTGTATTTTGCTAGGATGAGAGAAATCAATATATGGAATTCCTTTCATCATCTCTTTTGGAAAATATGGGAGCAATTAGATTATGAATTTCCTTTCACCATCTATCTTGTATTTTAATATTTTGAAGTGGGGGCAATTAATCTGTATGTCAGATACAAGGGATGATATCTTTTTAAAATTTTTGAAACGAAGGTCTGTCAACAATTTTAGGAATACTATGAAACTAACTTTCTTCCAATTTTCAATACACCTTCGCCTACAAGATTTTTTTTATGGGAATCTTAATCTTTCAGGGATCAACCTTGAGCGAATTAGTCAGTTTAAAGTCCAATAGAAGAGCTAAAATTATTAGGATTAGCCTATACATACTTTCTCAATTAAAACCAAAGGAACATAAAAAAAATCGCCTAATCTTGTTTTGAAAATATGTTTTTAAGTTTTCAGAGTCAAGCTAAGTTACTTTCTTTGTATGAAGGCTAAGAAAGGATAAAGAAAATATGAAGCGGATAAGAACTTGGGGATAGGAAAAGATAACCAAATCGAGGATTCAGAGGACCTGACAAAAAATACCCTGATCCCACACAAGTTTGTGTATTTTAGTTCATATTTCTTTCGAGTTTATTTATTATCATTTTTATTTTTGCTTTAGAAATGGATTTAGAATTTATCAGCATGACACTCTATGTTGTAACTTTATACCTCTTTGATTTTTAGGTCAGGTGATAATATTATCATGAGAAAAACTTCCTTCACATTCTTTTCAAAAAGAATTTTATTTAAATTTTATTTGAACTATAAGAAGAGTAGGAACTCATACCTTATTTTCCTTTCGAATTTTCAGCAAGGAAGATTATTAATTTATCACCTATTTTTAGAGAAATCAAATGTTTGAGTGTGGAATTTTTATTCAACCTCATCTCTTGTTCAATACGATATATTCTGAAAAACACCAAGAATAGTAGACCATGTGCCTTCATCCTTCTGCGATATGAAATTAAGCATGTTAAAATCTGAACCCCATCATTGGGCTATGGAGTTATATTGCCTAAAAACTAAACCATACTTGATGCCAGACTGAGAACTGAGCTACTGAACTGAAATAAAATGTCGAACTAGAATGCTGAAATGAAATGTTGATTTGGCCCTACACTAATCAGGTGAAATTCCATTGATCAAGTCATATGGAATTTCCAATGGAGCCATGAAAATAGTATATTGCTTAACATACCTTGTTTTATGATGGATGAAGGAATGAAAACATAATCATTTTTTTGCAACAAATAATGAGTAGGTAGCTTGCGCTTACCGCCGAAGATTGGTTGCACAAAAAATGTTGCAACATTTTGGACCTCTTGAAGAAAACACTCCAACCAAGCAACCACTGGATCATGAAAAGATAAAGAATTTTCAGAGTCAACTGATACCTCTTTCTGCTAGTTGAGTTGCATGCAAAGCCTTTGCACACTTTCTCCACTATTGATCTTTTCTTTTCTTGTCTCAAGAATGTCATATTGAGGCTCACTAGTCTACTTCTCATCATTTGCTAAATAGGAAGAAGATATTAACTACTCCAGTGTCCCCTCCTTATCTTCTTCGTTTCCTGTCCAAGAATCTTCTTCATCACTGTCATACACATGCTGATTTCTTTTATAATGCAATTAATAATTTTTATGATGAACAAAAACTTCTTGATCCTCATCATCTTCAAGATCACTTTCATCATAGTTATCAAACAAAGGAGAACTATTGTATGTTTCCATGCATGTTGGGAAAGAAACATGCTCTTCTTCATTGTCTGGATACTCATCGTAAATAGGTTGATTATATAAAATTTATGAACTTTGACTTTCAAAAAATTCCATTTCTTGATGATCTAGTAATGATGACTGAGTAATAGCATCTTGATCAAAATAAGAATTTAGAACAATAATTTGATCATGACAATAATTACTATGAACATTTGATACAATGACAAATGCACTTAGAGTATCGTTTCCATTGTCAGTATCATTACTAAAATCATCTTTTCCAAGAGCTAGTTTCTTATTGTCTTCAATAATCCATTGGCCTTCGCAAGGATCTAGATCAATAGAAGATTCATCATCATGTGTTTGATATTCTTGAAATAATGGAGGGTATGTAAGGATTTCTTCATTTTTACTTGCAATCATGTCATCTTCATTCTTACTACTGTAAGAAACCTCTTCTTGATTTACTTCAAAGTCTTCTTCATATAAATTTTCCTAATCTATTTGAAGGATATCATGTTTTTCTTCAAATTATTCTTCATATAGTTGACCACAATTGCTATAATGTTTTGATTTTTCATCAGCAAACTGATTATCTTTACAATCCTTTTCTACGAAATCTAAATTGCAACAATTTTCAAAAAGTAACTCTAATGAATACATTGTTTTGCAATATTTATGAAAAGATGCATGGAAATATTTTAATGATGAAATGTTGGAAGGGAGTAGAGATTTGTACCAAAGTCAAGCATCCCCTTCCAGACTAAACATGAACAGTTTCATCAAAACATCTTCATGATGAATATCTAGTTGATGCACAAGATTATGAAATTCAAACAAATGTTGAGTAGGATTATCATATTTATCCTCTCTAAAACTAGGAAGATGATCTCCCCATTCTTTAATATCAGGAACAACATTTGGAAAAAAAAAAAACATTTGTAAAGTCCAAAGGAGAAAATGTCGCAGCAATCCGAGCAGTGAAATAACTTTACCTTTTGAAGCCAATGGATTCGCTAGTGAATCATGTGGAGTCATCGAACCAAGGAGTCGCTAGGTGAAAAATGAACCTTTTCACGTATTCAATCTTTGTTCACCATCAAAGATTAATTTTTACTTTGTCGTTCTCCCAGGGAAAAACAACTTCGTTTCACTGTCCCTGGTACCGTCACCAAAAAGATATTGTTCCTGAGATTAATCCTAAGGCTCAAAGAGTAATGTTAGGCATAATGATTTTTTAAAGAAAATGTTTTAAATGAGTGCTTTTCCTACCTTTAGTTCTATAAGAAATGATCTTTCAATGAAATTAATAAGAGGGTAGTACATAGGTTGTATTTCGTTGTCTGAGTCACAATTATAATATAAAATGATTTGAAAGAAAGTTACAAAACTATTAAACAAAGTTAGGCATCAATTGCAGATGAGTCTCACCTTGTTTGCAGTGGAAGAAAAGTAGAGAAGGCACCCTTGAGCAAGATATGAAATGCATTTATACATATAGAACACATATATTGTTTTACTCACAACAAACACAAAGGAAAAACTTCTTTCCTAATGAATTAATGGTATAATATGATCACAGTAGTTGTAATACTAAATTGTAATCAATCGATTTTCAAGGAATTACATAAAGATATTCGGAGAAATGAAAATACAGAGGAAACACATAACTCAAACTGAAAGAAAATTAGAATCTCTACCTGCACTTGTATTAATACTCAAAAAGAGAGTTTTTCTATTACATGCAGCAAGAAGCAATCTAGTACATTGGGTTAGAAGCCCTGTCTAATAGATCTGAAATCTATCTATTTATACAAAAATGATCACAACTCAAAAAACATTGGACTTCATACAATATCTCCTAAAAATAGAATGTAATTCGAATGAAATGACAGTAGGAAGATATTGTCTAAGCTTGTGATTTCTTATATCTCTTTATCTACTCGCAAACACACTTGTTTTCATTTGTTCTTTGAATTGGGCACACATGTACATTGAGGCCACCATAATCATTTTTTTACTATCCTCGTCATTTGAATCCATTGTTATCTATTCTTCGGATGTGTTTACTAGAAAAATAATATCAATTGAAAATATGGGTGGAGTGATAATGTGACAAGTAGCTCAGTATTGGATCGTTATGTGATGGATAATAGATACAAGAAAGAGTAACTTCTCACCACTAGGATGATGTGGGGACTAGTGTAGGTGGGGAGGTAAACGGGGTAACTGACGTGGAAGGTGTGATAGGATGGAGGGTGAACGAGGTACATGACGTGGATGAAAGGTGTTGCTACAACATCCCTTTATGTTTCTCTATTGTGTGGGGGTGTGAGGGGGTGGTTTTAAGTAACCTACTTTTCATCCCACAATGCACCTGGTGATGCTACATACCCCCAAGAGAAAACTGTGGTTTAAATTGCATGATCGCCCTTCAAAATTAAACCCCGTGCAACTTTCACCCCGCAGCCTCTCTCATCCATTGATCTCCACGATCCATTAAAATCAAATTTTCAATCTTCATAAAGTGAGATAAGGGACCAAAGTTAAGCCAAGGTCACAACTCTTGGTCATATGTAGAGAAGGTAGAGAAAATTTCATGAAATTCCTGTCCGTCGATCAGAGCGGGGGACACGTGTTAGATGATCCCTGTATTCAACTATTTTGTACTCTGGGGGGGAGGCAAGCAGTTATGAGTAAAGAACTCCCAAATACCCGAAGCCCATATGGACTGTTGATTTAAGCGGACACGTGGCAGGAGATCCTGCACTTCGACGGATAAACACTTCAAAAGAAATATGGATGTGTGAAGTGAGAACTCCCGAAGCCCGGAGTTCTGAAGTAAATCTTCATCATTGAAATCAAGAAGACACATGGTAGGAGATCCTGTACTTCATAGACTTAGCACTTCAGAGGTTTGCACCTCAGAATGCCCGAAGCCCAGAGTTCTGAAGTAAATTGCAACCGTCCAATATCAAAGGACACGCGGTGTCAGATATTCCACTTCAACGAATTAGCACACAAGAGAGTTTGTGCTCCCTTTTCTGTGTATTTAGCCCCTTCCCTACTATATTTGGTCATTTTCTTAGTTTATCTAGATTTCAAACTGATTTATCGTTCCACTAGATTCTAAAATCTGATCCATCAAGTTCTCTTGAAACTTTTCGTGGTTCAAAAAATTAGCCTACCTGTAACAAGGGAAATCTGTAAGCTCTTCGCTGAATAAAAACTAGTAATCACAATTCAAATCTCTAACTTTAGCCAATCATACATATAGTTAATACTTCTATGTTCGTGAGTGTTGGATACAATTAGGGTATAAATCTCCCGAAGGTAAAATTTACAAAGAAGTTAATATCCTATTACTCACTTTTGTGTTTTACTTTATCATGTTTTAAACCTTGAATTAGCCTTAAGTACTTTGGTGTTTCATCGTTTGTGAGTTTTGTGAACTCAATCTTTGTAAAAACTATGAAAGGAAATCTCACGGAGAAACATGGTAGAGATGACGTGACAAGAAAAGAGAGGTGAAACGTATCCATGACTTGTCGATAAGTCCTTTAGGATTCCAAGACTTTAGGGTTTTGGAATGTAACGAGATGGAAATCTCCCAAAGTCTGAAACTGCGAAGTGGTTAATTAACATTTAATCATGATTAGCCTCAGTTATTAAACTCTTTAAAACACTTTTTACTTTTTATAATGTTCGTTACTTCATATCTTTTAAACTTCTGGGGTTTGTGAACTCACTCTTTGTTATAACTCCTGAAGGGCGATCTCACGGAGTGACATGGCAGAGATGACGCCATTCTTGATGACATGTCAAGAAAATAAATTAATATCTCTCGACCGAACCCAATTTCAAATGTAATATAAATATACTTAAGTTGGTGAGTTTTTTTTACCTCATTTGGTAATGTACATGATGTGGCATAGTGCGCGCATAAACTGCGCAGTAAAATGATGTAGTATGCACATCACAGGATACCGCGCACAATAACTAAGGTGTGCGCAGTATGGAGGACAATGAGCCTTGTGTATATGATATGTATTATAGGCTAGTGAGCTGGTTACTATAAGTTGGGATGCTTATGTTTTAGTATTAGGCCAGAACGCCTAGATGTCAAGGGCCAATGCACCTACTTTGTACATGACTCATGATTAATATAAATACATCACTATGCACAGACCGACCATGATAAAAGATATGGAGGACTGAACTTCACCAGTTAGGGAAAGGGAAGGCCAAAAGTCAAGGTAATATTATATTGATATTCCTAAAACATAAAGTATGGATAATTATTTTATCTTAAGTCCTAAAGTTGGAGACAAGTGGACCAAAGTAACTTTCGATATGACAAGTGTCAAGTTGGGGACATGCATTTCATATCGAGGGGGGGTTTCTTACCAGAGGAGAGATTGACCATTGGGGGGGGGAGACCATCACTTGCATGAAGAGTTCATAGTGATTCCTATACACACTCAGTTATCCAGTTAATGATTCCATGACCATTTTCACTCATGCATTATGTTATCCTTGAGACAACCATTTCACCATTCTGAAACCTATTTCCATACCTCCTTTTTGGTTGGTGTACCTGGTTATCTTGGAGCGGGATTGAAAAAGTGGGTTGTCAGGCCCATGAGAAGTTCTTTGAGAGAGATAATTGTTGGGGATTGATTCCTGAAGGTTCTAAACTGCGGCTACAACATTATGAGAATTATGGTCCGGCCTGTTGCTGAAGCCCCGGAAGGGAAGTGTGGAAGCCGAGGGACTATTGAGAAGAGAAGGGGAACACTTCCTTGGGTGGGACAGGCATGTGGGGAATGAGAGGTTGTAGGCTATTAGTTGAGTGAGCAGTTGAGACAGAGTCTTTCCTATTGTCCTTGAGCCTCAGCTTGGATAAGATCCCTTTACCCTGGGTGGAGTTTAGTCCCAGCTCAGGGGTGACTCACTGTTGAGAGTAATGAACAGTGTAGTATATGGATGGGAGGTTCGTGGACAATATGTAAGTAGTTGGTGACAATATTTCTAAGATAAGTACCAATTGTATGATAAAATGATATGATGTTTTGTTATTTACATTCCTATGTTAAGATTTTAGAATATATGTGATTATGATTGCTTGTGTGCTTATGGGTAATTTCCTGTAAATGTTGGATATCTGTAGTTACTGTTATTTCCATATAAAAGTTGTATGTTACAGAAATAAAATTGTTGTTTAACTTTAAAGCTTCCGTGAGAATGTTGTATGTATATGTTCTATCTGCATGCAGTAAAAAGAGTAAATATAAGTGGAATAACTTAGTTGATTACTGAGAGTGTTACCGACTGGTGTCAGAGCATGAGTGGTTTCTCTGGAGTGGCACACTCCGACCTGAGATTGGCCAGGGGAACATTAAAAATTAGTATCAAAGCTTCAGTTCAACGCTGAGCTTGGATGGGCCAGAGGGGTACAACTGAAGCGAATGTTCACAGAAAATTAACTTCGAAGTGACCAAGATTGGAGTCACGGAGTGTCCTTGGAAAAGGTTGGCGTACTGGCGCAGGTGGTAAATTTTGGCACCGCGCAGGAAAACATTGGCGTGCCAGTGTGCACGGTAAATTGTGGCGTCGTGTGGAATATTATTATGTGTAGATGCACGTGTTGAATTTAACCTTGCACAGTGAGCACACACATAGTAAGGTGCACATGGGGTGTGCAAGTATTACTTAACGCAGAGGCGTTTGGTAGGTATGCAGATACGTATGAATATAAGTTTTGTCGCAACAGTGTATTAAGTAGTGTGCGTAGATATTTGGGCACGATGAAATATGTTGAACTTGACACGATGCATGCATAGGACAAAAATGCATGTGGAATATCAGTGCACGGTATCGAAACTGTGCGCAGTAGGTATTGGTGCATGACGTCGGAGTAGTGCACGTAAGTAATCGGTGAGACGAAGAAGAATTGCACAATACATTTAGGTGCGCAGAAAAGCATTTTACCTTGTGATATTGCTATGCACGTTAAATATAAATGAACATGTCAAATTTTAGTGCGCGAGAAGTTGCTTGGAAGGCAATGAGTCTGAGTTTAAATTGCATAATAATAAAAGAAAAAGAAATACACAACTGCATCGATGCATTAATTAATTAAAAATAATTATGAACTTTAATTTCCTCTGATTTAGACAGATGAAAATAAAATATAAAATTACAAGAAAAACTTACTATAAAAGAGAACAAGATTAATAACATTACCAGTTAGAAATTGTAATAAAACAGCTTAAAATCCATTTCTGTATTTATATAATTGTAATAATTACAAAGTTACAAAAAGAGAATGACAACAGTTAGCCTATTGAAAAAAGGGTCATTTAAGAACATGCCTATCATCTCTGGTACTCTTTACCTCCGCTACCGGTTGTTCAAAATTCGCTGAGACATGCTTATTTTAGTTGAATATTTATTTCATCTTAGAGATCTTCGCCTTTAAAGAAGAATCTAACCAGACCGGTTGATTCTCTCCAACACTTTCGGCCACTTCAGCCGTAGATTCTTCCTTCTTCTATCGCTTTCTCCTGTTCTTCTTGGCGGCTGGCTTGTTGATGACTAAATCCTTTATAGTGAGATTCAACTTGGATTCCAATCTCGAGTCTATAGCTAGCTCTGTGTGGAATTTAGTTGCTAAAATGTGTGCAAGGACCCTTTCCTCCTTACTCGCAGGAAAGTCTAGCATGTTGCTCTAATAACCAGTCTCACTTTACTTAGCCTTGTCCATGTATCCCAGGTTGGGGATACCGAAATGTGTCTTTATAGAGAGTAGTAAGTCGAACAGTTTGGATCTTACTTCGGTTATGGATACACAAATATCTTTATACTTGGGGAGTGGTAATTATAGAACTCCATTTATGAAGCATAGACGGATTACGTACAAGAGCGTTGGGTTTCCATGCTTGATCAATCCATTTCGAATGATTAGATTTTGAGTTCGCTACATGACGACATTCAGCTGACGTCACATGGATGCAAAGTACCGAACGAGTGAAGAAGGGTGATCTGAATAGTCATTTCCCGCTCCACGAGTGGTGGTTTTGACATATCGAGACACATGATACCACATCCTGGAGAAAATGGTTTCGGCAAACCACCTTCTTGCTCGAGTGTATCTCTGAAGACACTCTACATCTGTGTTTTCGAGACTTGGGTCTTATCTAGAATTTCCATTGTGATAACAACAGGAAATTGGGAGAGATAATTCTGATGTGTACATAGGATCAAAAGGTGCTTATTTCCATGAATTGATGAAATTTAGCCTGATAAGTTGCGATGGTTACACGTTTTTTATAATTAACAACAACTTGATCAGATCAGACTAGCATGGATTCCATAAGAATGGAAGAAGAACAGGGGAATTATAGTCAGCAAAATGAGATCAGAGGGGTGAATGTCCATTTGGGCATGGAAGGAACGAACTCCAATGGACATGGAGAAGAAAGGAATGAAGATGTGAATATGGCTGAGACCATTAAGAATTTGCAGAAAGATGTCCAAAGCCATAAAGATGATAATGAAAGTCTTATGAAATCCAAAGAGAAAAAAGATGAATTCAACATGAAGCTATTGGAGGGTTTGAATAGAATAGAACAGAAATTGGTTAAGGAGAGTGACTCAAGTAAATCTAAGAGTCACAAATCTTCAGAGGAGAAAGGAAAAGTAAAAAGTGCTAGTAGACATCACCATCATTTCTAAAGGAATTCCAATAAGAAAGTAGGCAACATCTCTAGTCTATCCCCTGTCATAAGGTATAAGAGATCTGGGGTGGATGAGCTATGAGGAGAAATGAACAAAATCAAACATCCTACATTTGATGGTGAGCACAAAAGGGATGAAGATGCGGAAACATGGTTGCTAGGCATGAGGAAGTATTTTCAATTGCATAATTACTCTTCTCATGTAGAAGGTAGAATCTCTATCTATCAACTCAAAGGAAAGGCCTCCATGTGGTGGGATGAACTTGTGCAGGTGCAACACATTGTAGACAAAAGTGTTACTTAGAAGGAATTCAAGAATTTTTTTGAGAAGAAGTACTTGAGAAAAAGGTACTATGACAAGAAAATGAAAGAGTTCTTTGAACTTAAGCTTGGAAGTAAAACCATAGATGAATATGAGAGAAGGTTTCTTGAACTGTTGAAGTATGTATATTTCATCAAGGATGAGACAGTCAATATTCAAAGGTATTTAAGTGGATTTCCATCGTTCATCAATGAAAAAATACAGTATCATGATCCCAAGACATTATAAGAGACCATAAGGAGAGCTAAATGCTTATATGATCAACAGAAATCAAATCCAACCTTCCAAAAGGCTTGGGAAGACAATAATAAATTCAAGATGGATCAAATGAAGAAAGGATATAAGACATCATTCTTCAGAAATAATTCACAAGGGAAACAAATGCATAAAGAACCCAGAGTGATTGACAGAGGGAGTCAAGGGCTAAGACATCCACCTATGCAATGTTGGGGTTGTAAAAGGGACCATAGGTTCAGAGATTGTCCTCACAGAGGTGAAAAAAGTAGGGTTGTTCAAAATTTACAACGAGCTGAGACAGTAGAGGACATGGGCAAATATGTGCCAAGGATTTATGCAGCCCTGGACAACAAGCAAGCAGAGTATCAGTCCCACATGATTGAAGTGGAAGGTATGATCAACAACCAAACACTTGTTATTTTAATTGATTCATGAGCTAGTAATAGTTATATAGACCCTAATATGGTGGAAAGTTTTCAATTACCAAGAAGCAAGCATGGGAAATCCTGGTTGGTGCAACTGGCTACAAGAGCCAGAAGAAAAGTTAATGAGATGGTTAAGTCATGCCTCATAGACATGAATGGACTGAACACCAAGGCGGATTTGAACATCTCGACTTTAGGTACCTATGACTATCTAATTGGGATGGATTGGTTGTACAAACACCACACTCTCTTAGATTGTTACAACAAAGCACTTACTTGCCTAGATGAGGAAAGGAAACTAAGGAAGGTATAAGGAATTCCCAAGGCAGTAACCATTAGAGAAATTTCAGCATTGCTGCTGAAGAAATGTTACAGGAAAGGATGTCAAATTTTTGTGGCTCATTTGAAAGAGACACCTAAATATAAGGTGACAAATTTGGAAAATTGTAGACTCCTAAAATATTTTGAGGATGTGTTCAAGGAGGTACCCGGACTAGCCCCAAGGAGAGACATTGATTTCTCTATAAAATTGATGCCTAGAGCAGTGCCAGTATCAAAGAATCCTTACAGAATGAGTACACTAGAATTGAAGGAGTTGAAAATGTAGCTTGAAGAACTTATGAAGAAGGGGTATATGCGCCCAAGCATGTCACCTTGGGGTGCCCCACTCTTGTTTGTGAGAAAGAAGGATGGAACACTAAGGTTGTGCATTGACTTCAGATAGTTGAATAAAGTGACTGTTAAGAACAAGTAATCTCTACCAAGGATTGATGACCTCTTTGATCAATTGAAGGATGCAAAGATATTTTCAAAGATAGATGTTTGATCAGGAACCATCAGGTAAGAATTAAAGAAGAAGATATTAGCAAGACCGCCTTCACGATAAGGTATGGTCATTATGAGTTCCCAGTGGTACCATTTGGGTTGTTAAATGCATCAGTTGTCTTCATGTGCTTAATGAATGGTGTTTTCCAAGAGTATTTGGAAAAGTCTGTAATTGTCTTTTTGGATGACATTCTTATATATTCAAAGTTAGAGGAAGAGCATGAACATCATTTGAGGATGGTGTTGCAAGTATTAAGGGAATGACAATTATATGCCAAATTCATCAAGTGCTCATTTTATCAAAAACATATTCATTATTTGGGGCATATCATTTCAAAGGATGGGATAGCAGTGGATCCTGAGAAGATAGAGGCCATTAAATAATGGTCATCACCGAAGAATGTGACAAAAGTGAGATCATTCATGGGTTTTGTAGGTTTCTACAAAATATTTATTGAAGGATTCTCAAAGATTACACATCCAATAAATTCCTTGCAAAGGAAGGGGGTGAAGTTTCAGTGGACACTGGATTGTGAAAGAAGTTTCCAACACTTGAAAAAATTATTGAAAAGTTCTCCAATATTGAGGATCGCAGACCCAGAAGAAGACTTCATCGTATGCACTGATGCATGTAATGAAGGACTTTGTGGAGTCCTAAGTCAAAATGGGTTTGGCATATGTTACAGATCAAGGAAGTTGAAGGATCATGAAAGAAACTATGCCACTCATGATTTGGAGTTGGCATCCATAGTGCATGCCTTGAGGAAATGGAGACACTACCTCATGGGAAAGAGGTTTGAGGTAAGAATAGACCACAATGGTCTGAAATGTTTATTTGATCAGCCAAATCTAAATGCTAGACAAAGAAGATGGTTGGAATTTGTAAGAGAATATGATTTTGATACAAATCATATCAAAGGGAAGGAGAATAAAGTGGTCGGTGCACTTAGCAGGAAGGTGCATGAGTTATATACTTCATCCATTAGCATGTACCAAATTGATGTTAAAAGAAAAAATTTGGAGGCTGCTAATGTAGATCTGCAATACAAAGAATTGGTAGAAATGCTACAGAAGGGGAAGATTCTTCGGAAGGTGGATGATTATAAGTTGGGATTAGATGGAATATTGTTGCGCAAGATCCATTACTTTTGGCGAGGTATGAAGAAATATATCGCCAAGTAAATCACTAGATGTATGGAATGCCAAAAAGTGAAAGCTGAGAATAGACCCCCAGCAGGGTTGCTGCAACCTTTAACCATTCCTGAATGGAAGTGGGAAGTGGTGACAATGGATTTTATTACGAGATTTCCTAGAACATGTAAGCTACATGATTCGATCATGGTGGTGGTGGACAAGCTTACGAAATATGCCTATTTTATTCCACTGAAAACTACACACAAGGCAACAGAGGTTGTTGATATTTTCATGAAGGAAGTGGCACGATTGCAGGGGATTCCTAAAACAATTGTGTCCGGCAGAGACCCGAAATTCATCTCGAATTTCTGGAAAGGATTTTTCAAAGGATTCGAAACGAATCTGAAATTTAGTACAGCTTATCATCCTGATTTTGATGGATAGACAGAAAGAGTGAACGGGGTGATAGAAGATACACTGAGAATGTATGTGATGGACAAACCATCGAAATGGGAAGACTACCTACACTTGGTAGAATTCGCGTACAACAATGGGTATCCGGCATCATTAAAGATGAGCCCATTTGAAGCACTTTATGGCAGAAAGTCCAATACTCCAGTGAGTTGGGATAATCCAGCTGATAGGATAGTAGTTGGGCTAGAGTTGCTTAGGGATATGGAGGACCAGATGATAAAAATTAAGCAAAATTTAAAAGCATCCCAAGAAAGACAGAAAAGTTATGTCGATAAGAACAGTACGCACAGAGAATTCAAAGTGGGTGATCATGTTTTCTTGAAAGTGAAAGCTAACAGGAGTTCCCTAAAGTTGGGAAGTTGTGCCAAGTTGGCGGCTAGATTTTGTGGGCCTTTTGAAATCCTAGAGAGGATTGGTCGAGTTGCTTATATGATTTCATTGCCTGCATCTATGTCTGTTCATAATGTCTTCCATGTATCATTTCTAAATAAATATATACCAGATGCTATTCATGTTATTGATTGGAATGTGATTCAGGTGGAGTAAGAAGGTGCTTTTCAAGTGCATCCAGTGCGCATTTGGACCAAAAAGTCAAGCATCTCTGAAATCGAGCCATAGGGCTTGTAAACGTTCAATGGACTTGGTACGGTCTTGAGGATTCTACTAGGGAGCATGAAGATGCAATGTAGACAGAATACCCACATATTTTTGAAGATTTTTGAAACTCTATTATATATGGGTGTATGATGCACTGAGGACAGTGCATAAATAAGGGAGGGGATTGTAATAGCCATCGACCGAACCCAATTTCAAATGTAATATAAATATACTTAAGTTGGTGAGTTGTTTTGACCTCATTTGGTAATGCACATCATGTGGCATAGTGCGCGCATGAACTGCGCAGTAAAATGATGTAGTATGCACATCGGAGGATACCGCGCACAGTAACTAAGGTGTGTGCAGTATGGAGGAAAATGAGCCTCATGTATATGATATGTATTATAGGCTGGTGAGCCAGTTACTAAAAGTTGGGATTCTTATGTTTTAGTATTAGGCCGAAACGCCTAGATGTCAAGGGCCAATGTGCCTACTTTGTACATGACTCAAGATCAATATAAATACATCGTTGCGTGTATACCGAACATGATAAAAGATATGGGGGACTGTACTTCACCAGTTAGGGAAAGGGAGGGCCAAAATTCAAGGGAATATTATATTGATATTCCTAAAACATAAAGTATGGATAATTATTTTATCCTAAGTCCTAAAGTTGGAGACAAGTGGACCAAAGTAACTTCCGATATGACAAGTGTCNGAGAGATTGACCATGGGGGGGGCATCACTTGCAAGAAGAGTTCACAGTGATTCTTGTACACACTCAATTATCCAGTCAATGATTCCATGACCATTTTCACTCATGCATTCTATTATCCTTGAGACAACCATTTCACCATTCTGGAACCTGTTTCCATACCTCCTTTTTGGTTGGTGTACCTAGCTATCTTGGAGCGGGATTGAAGAAGTGGGTTTTCAGGGTCATGAGTAGTTATCTAAGTGAGATAATTGTTGGGGATTGATTCCCGAAGGTGTTAAACTGCAACTACAACACTCTGAGAATTCCGGTCAGTCTTGTTGCTGAAGCCCTGAAAGGGAAGTGTGGAAGTCGAGGGACTATTGAGCAGAGAAGGGGCACACTTCCTTGGGTGGGACAGGCATGTGGAGAATGAGAGGATGTAGGTTGTTAGTTGAGTGAGCACCTGAGACAGAGTCTTTCCTGTTGTCCTTGAGCCTCAACCTGGATAGGATCCCTTTACCCTGGGTGGAGTTCAATCCCAGCTCGAGGGTGGCTCACTGTTGAGAGTGATGAACATTGTAGTCTATGGCTGGGAGGTTCATGGATGTTCTGTAAGCAATTGGTGATAGTCTTTCTCAGATAAGTACCAATTGTATGATAAAATGATATTTTGTTTTGTTATTTTCATGCCTATGTTACGATTTTAGTATATATGTGATTATGATTTCTTGTGTGCTTATGGGTAATTTCCTGTAAATGCTTCATATCTATAGTTACTGTTATTTCCATATAAAATTCATATGTTACAGAAAGAAAATTGTTGTTTAACTTTAAAGCTTCCGCAAGAATGTTGTATGTATATGTTCTAGCTACATGTAGTAAAAAGAGTAAATATAAGTGGCATAACTCAGTTGATTACTGAGATTGTTACCGATTGGTGTCAGAGCATGAGTGGTTTCTCTGGAGTGGCGCACTCCGTCCTGAGATTGGTTGGGGTAACGTTACAATAAAGGTGCCACATTTCACTTGAAAACATGTGAATAATCCGACGCAAATGTCAAAATTAAGTGTCATGTGTCAACCCAAATTAAGAGACACGTGTCCCATGAGTCACAAGCGGTTATCTTCAGGTTTTGGAAATTCAGGGTTTTCATTGTTTACACTTGTTGGAATACCCGAAGCATGAAGCTCTGAAGTGAACGTTAGGTACTTTCTTTAAAACTCAAGTAGCTTCTACGGTTCAGAGATCATTAAGACCATTTAATAAAATTAGAGTAGCTAATTGACGGTGGATATCGTAAGCGCGTTTTCAACAAGAGATGGATTTATCTTTAAATTTAAAAGGTGAATCTCTAAGTTTCTTTTTCTTTTTGGGTGAAAATTTTATTTCTAAGAGGAAAAATCTGAAGCTCAAAATATCAAAATTAAACGTGTTCCAACAAACTGTATGTAGGAAGTTAGAATGTGGAAAAACCTTATCCACTTAGGGTTAGGGTTTTGGTCATTGATGTAACAGGTTTTAACCCATTTTTGTAGTATAAAAATGTATTATAATATCTAAGGAGATCGATCGCTTGTGATGAGAGTGAGTATTATTGTTTGAGCTATCTAGTTGTGGATCTAGTTTTGGAGATGAGTCTATTTTTGAGAGATATGCATTGTAATTGAGGGTAAGGTTGCAAGATATGGAACTTGGTGTGACCTTTTCAGCCTCACCATCACCAAAATTATTATGTAATGAGCGCAACACAAAACCTTGATGAATAATAATAAAGAAGCATAGAATGCCAGATCTTTGTAGACGTAGCCCCGGGGGGTGAACCATGGTAAATCATTATGTCACTATGTGGAATGTTTCTTTTATGTTTTTCAATGGTTTATTATGAATGAATGAATATGTTAGTAGTAAGATGCAGTCCACACTAGAGCAGTTATGTTAATTAATGCATGATGAACTAAAATGAATATGAATGGTTACATAATGGTAGATCTAAATGTTATGTTGTGTTAGAATAATAGATCGGGTATATGTGGAAGTTAAAAACATTCCTAACATCCCCAAAGAAGAATCCCTTCCAAGGCTACAGACATCTCGTGATCCGAATTTTATGAGAAGAATGAAATGACTATAGATTATTAACAGGTGCTTAACACAAAATAAAAGAGATACAGTAAAAATGGTTTTCTATTCAATAAGGAAATAAGTTGAAATTGTAAAATGCAATGGAAAACAAGCTTGTTGGAATGGTGGCAGCTTATCTCTGAGAAGAGATGTGATGGTTGTGCTCATTCGCAAGAATATGGTTACAATGAGGCCCTGAAGGCCTTTTTACAATAAACAGGAATGTCAAAAAACCTAGAAATCTGAAAACCTAACCCTGGGAGATGAAGCGCCAAAATTCATGTGGGCCCCGTTTGGGTAAGTTAGTACATCAACTTCCTAGGGTCGTAAATTTTTCATACAATCTCTGTTTTAGGTGCATGATAGCCTGTTGGAGAGGTATCATTGAGGATATTCATTTAGGGGAATCAATCAGAGCCTTTAGATATCATTGAGAAGCATCATCCCGAAAAACCTTCGTTTAGGCCCTCAAAATGGCCCTGGAAGTTAAAAACTGCTAAAAATGGTAAATTGCCAAAATTGCCAGAAAACTATTTTGAGCGAGTTGGAAAAGGTGGGTGGCCACCGATATATACCTGAATCAATCCTCCCTCATTAGGAATCAATGGTATCCATTTCATTGATTTCCCCCATCAGATGAGGAAATTTTTATTGAATTTGGCCCCGGGTGAGCCACTTGCCTTGGTGTAGGAG